>PVJA010032002.1:0-24443 GCA_004027025.1 Myocastor coypus
GAACTTATACAGATTCTGAGAACATTTTTCCTTCATATACATTACACACTGTATAAATATAGCTGTTTCATAATATTTCTAATTGTGCATAAGGTATTTTATAAAGACATCTTTAAAAGGCTATAAAGATGATATGTCTTACTTTAACCCACTGAATTGCACATTTTGTTTTGATTCAATTGGTTTGTTGTAGTTTTGACTGGGTTTTCTTCAACCCACTTTGTCACAAAAGAGAAATTTCTCATTTTGGTCAGTGCCATTTCATTTCATGAAAGAACAATCCCTTGGGAAGCCCTTAGGGTATGAGAAATATGTTGTGGGACTGGGTCAGAAAAACACACCCATAGTGTGGACAGTGCAGCCTTCAGAGGCAAATCATGTGAAGCTAGAGGTTTTTTGGCCTCACCAAACTCCTTAGCCAGTTGTAAATGACATAACAATATTAAATTGAGCAAAATATTTTTAGAAAGGGAACTTACAGAATAAATTTAGAGCTGCTAAAAACTATTAGCAATTTAGAGGGCAAAGTCTCATTTTTAATAAAGATCAGAAATAATGACTTTAAGTTTGAGCAATTAGTAAGAGTCTCAGGTACAACGGTTTCCAATTAGACCTGCACACATGGCAGAAGAACCCAAATGGCCCAACGCTTGCCTCTTCTGGTTTGCTATTATGAGTCTGCACAGGTTTGTAACAAGCAGAAACCTGGAAACTTCCACTCATTCAAATTCACAAACATGAAATGATGGAATTCAATTAGTCTGTTTTCCTACTAAACATATCGATTCATGATCATAATAAAAATGAAGTAGTGTTTTGTTTGCTTTAGTTTTGCTAACATAGGGACCAGAGAAAACAATGAACAAATGCAAACTTGTTACTTAATAACTACTAATTTAATTATACTCTTCAAGATAAAAATTATTACTCCCATATTATAGATAAGGAAACTCATACATACCTTATTTGTTGATCAATTAAAGGGAAACAAACTGTGGCCAAACATCATAGCTAAACTTTCGACATCAGAATATCTAAATTGAGGTTTACTATGTACCAATTAACATAGCAATTCTTTTATGCTTTAAATACTATGGCATGCAAAGCTACATAGAGTCACTGATGGTGGATTTAAAACTTTTAGAGATGTGCATGTAGAAGCAGAATGAGATGAAAATATTAAAGGAGGAGAGAAAGGTTTAAAAAAACTCAGAGGACAGCAGTAGAGTTGCATCATCAATGGAGAGATTTCTTTTTAAGTAAATGCATTTAGTACAGGGTCTGTAGAGTCTCACTACACAGATCAGACACTCAGTGGGCCTCATGTTTTCAGCCTCTCAAGCACTGGGATTACAGGCACATGCCACCATGCCCAGTCTCTGTTGCTATCTCAGTGTCCCCAAGGGGGCTAGATGGCACAGCAAGCCCAGGATTGAACCTGTCTCTGTGCCTGTTTAAGTGGGTGTTTTAATTTGCTGAGCTATCTGGCCTGACCTTGGAGAGTCTTCTAGATAAAAATTAACCTGGTGTGATAAGTGCAGGTATCTTTTTCTAAAAAGGCAAAATACTTTTGATTTAATCCAACAGATAATGGTCAGAATTCATGACATTTAGAAAAGAATTTTTTGTGTGTTTTTATGAAGATCAGAAGGTAAAAGAATATTATATAATAACCCAGTTCTCTGACATTCTGGGTTTTCAAGAGAAAATGAAAATTAAGGTCAGAGGCAGTGGAGTAAATTAGAGATGAAACACAAAGGCCTAGACTCCTAGGACAGGCTACAGAGAGAGAAAGACATGATTCCAAGATGTTTTAAGGAAAGATTCAGCAGAGTTTGTGGCTGGTGAGAGAACCGTGAAAACTGTTACAACCTCTATTGCTGAGGAGCCTGGAAAATAATGCCAAGGTAATGGTACAAAAATGGAAAAGGAACAGAGAAACAGTTGCTATGGGAAGTCTGAAGTGTCAACTGGCAGTCTTGGCCAGCATGATGGTGTAGACCTGTAGTCCCTGCTACTTGGAAGGTTGAGGCAGTAAGATCATAAGCTTCAAGGCAAACTGAGCAGCTTAGAGAGATCCTATCTCAAAATAAAACATAAAAAGAACTGAAAAATAGCTCAACACTCATACTCTTGCCTACTATACATGAAGCCTTGGCACCAACTTCCAGTTATGCAGTGCCACAAAACACACACACACACACACACACACACACACACACACACACACCACTGACTATCTTTTATAGACAACTACAGAGAGATCTGTAATTTGCAGACTGGAAAGAGATCAAATTAAAGATCTGTCCACCATTGCTAATAGTGGTGGTTGAAATCACCCTAAATAATAAAATTTCTAAGGGGAATATGTAGAGAGAAGAGCAGGGAGTCTAGAATCAATGGTCAAAGGATAACAGGAAAAAGAATACTCACTAACCACAAATTAAAGAGGTGAGGGGGCAAAGACTTTACAGAGACTTGTCAATAATCATGACATGGATATTCTGCAGTCTTCAGAGGTCTGACTAATGCCTGCTATAGATTGAGAGGAATGTCCTCTCCAAATTCCATGTGGGTACCTAACAAAGAGTTATATCTTCTTGGAGTTTGATAACCTGAGGTATGTTTTGTTTTGTTTTGTTTTTTTTTTGAAAAAAGGCAAGATGCTTTTGATTTAATTCAGCAGGTAATGGCTGTAATTCACGAAATTTTTTAAATAGGTTAAAGCGAGTACACTCTACTTCTTTCATTCCTTCTTGAATGTGAGGAACAGACATTCTCTTCCAGAGAATGCCATAACAAAGCCCACTGAGGAGTGAAGACTGAACCCTCACCAGCCCCCAAACCTGCTAATGTCCTGATCTTACACTTCTTACTTTTCAGACTGTGAGAGATAAATGTCTGTCCTTTGTAAATTACCAAGTCTCAGGTACTTTGTTATAGCAGTACAAGTGGACTAAGGCAATCCCAAAGAGCAGACTCCCGACCAGGATGACAAAACACATAGAGTATCACATAAACCTTTAAACCAATGGTCCCGGGCTGCTGTGACATATATAAGAAGCACAGGCACCTTGCTTAAAGAACACATATTAGCTGGAAATGTGAAGAAACAGGCAAAGCAGATGCTGCATCATTCAAAATGTGGGCCACTGGACTGTTCTAGGCAGAAGACATTAAAATATATGTTAAGGGGCCTGGCAGGATGGTTCAGTGGTCTAAAGCGCCTGCTTAGGAAAGCTTGGGCGGCTGCAGGAACTGTGTGCCAGCCCTGCCCTCAGGGCAGGCTGAGCCAGCCATAAAAAGAAAGAAATAAACAAAAGTTCTGAAACAAGAAAAAAATAAATTAATTAATTAAAAAATAAAATATATGTTAAAAAGCAGAAAGGAACTCCTGTAAAGCTGCCTATGATTGGTCCTAGCTATCAACAGGAGTACAAGGCCCACCTCTAGCTGCTTCTCAATTCCAATCAAAGGTGGAATGATTATGGGTCATGGGTGACTTTTGTCTTACTTTATGGCTTAGGATAAGCAAATTTTATAATCCTCTTTGGTGACTTATAGTATTACATTAACAATATAAAATAAAGTAAAATGAGTTATTGGAATTCTCTCACCTAAACAAACCTTTTTAATAAATTTTATTTCCTCAAAGTATTTAGAAATTTACATAGTCTAGGTGACTGGATAATGTGGTTTTTACTATTATTCCACTTTCACTGAGAACCCCAATGAAATGCATACCCCAACTAAAACACATTTCAGCTGCTAGTTCATTGGCATGTTGTAAGGTAACATGAGGTTTTTCTAACAAAGCATTCTAAAGTTATTTAGCATTCTAAAGTTGGAATGAATCACACTGGAATAATTTTAAAAGACAAACTACTATCAAGTATGTTTAGTTTCTTACACAATACAGAGCTAAAATGACTTAGTAAAAAGTACCTCAAAATAAATGTCTATACGCATTTGAATTCCACACTACCTTAAAATATAAGAACCTTCATTTAGGTAAGGAGAATATGACATCCAAATTGATTATCTTTCCTATCTCTGAAATTTATAGCTATGAGACAAACTTAAACCTACCAGTAGAAAATAGAAAATCTAATCCTTAGATGATTAGTTCAACCTCTGTGTTAGATAAATGAAAAAGAATATCTTTCTTATGTTTTGTTTTGAAAACCCACCTTTGTAAAATGTGAGCAAATTTGCTGCTTAGAGAAATCCAATGTCACTGTCAAAGACAACACACTTTACAACATGCCT
This sequence comes from Myocastor coypus, assembly GCA_004027025.1. Lineage (NCBI taxonomy): Eukaryota > Metazoa > Chordata > Mammalia > Rodentia > Myocastoridae > Myocastor > Myocastor coypus. The sequence goes on from PVJA010032002.1 coordinate 4,270, forward strand.
TTTGTGCCTTTTTTATTGTTAAACTGATTTAAAATCACTTAACAAATCAGTTTTTAAACCTAGTTCAATAATCAACCAGCTCTAACTTTTTAAAATGAGTCTTCTAATATACTGATTTACTTATACTGAAGAAAGGGCTAAATAAACTTAACCACAAGTGATTTACCTATGGTTGCATATTTGTTGCATATATATGTTCTGAAAATTTTGCTTTATATAATTAACAATTATATGAAAGGAATAATTCATACTGTTTGTACTAAGGAAAAAGCTAAATGTTTCCTTAAATTTATAAATAAAATATAGAAATAAATAAAATTGCCTCAAAATGTTTTGTAACCTTTTAGCTCATACCTTAAAAATGTAAAAAAATTTCTAGAAATTTAATGTAAACTTCGTAGTACAATTAAGTGTAAAGTAAGTTTCAACATGCGTTTCTGCTACCATTTGGCATACATAATAGAAAAGTGGTAGAGAACAGGTTAAACAGTCTAAAAGGATTTTAACCTTAAATTTGACAGAAGTTAAACGGCTGTGACATTGGGTTCTTATGCTTTATTCCAGCTAGTAATCCACCCTCAAAGTTCCTGTCAGGTAAATGACCTTGTATTTCATTAACTGATAATTAAATGGATTTATTCCACTAACGGTTTTAATTAAAATGCTAGAAATATTGATTACCCCCTCTCATCCTTATTCCCCCAGATGAAAAAAAGGTTTTAGGAATGTTTATTTAGAGAAGACAGAGAATTAAATTAGATTGAATCTCTATGAGACCCGAAGACTGGTTCTTTCATTTCTGCTGCTCAAGCAGAAAAAGGTTTCAATTTTTTGATGTTTGATTAATTATTTTGAAATCCATTTATGCTTACCTTGGTGTTTAATTAAAAATGTCATTTTTAGCATAATTAAATTGGCTATCTGTGGAAGACTAACTTCAAACTTATATTTTAAAAATTCGATGCTTTTTTTTTTGGTTAAAGGAACTTTTTAGTTATTTGCTTTTTCTGTCCTGGTGCCACCTCCTGAATGAAAACTAAGTGGAGCTGGAGCTTAATTGGATTTCTTACATCTGAATATTAGGCCAGGTATGCTTATGACTCGTCTAGGTTTACTTGGCTGTGCTCCTTAATCTATTAGTGATTCATTCATTCTAACAAGCACAGAATCTGCTCTTCCAAATGTGTTGGATTTCAGAGTGTTTACACCGACAAAATGTACCTTATAAAAACTGTTTTGAGCATGTCTGAATGCTTTTCTATGGCCCTGATTCAGCTCAGTTAACATACAGTTTCTACTGTCAAATCTGTCAAAGCACATCGAGGCAATTATAAACCATTTTTACTAAACATTAGAACTGATAATGACAGAGTGAGAGGTGTTAGAAACTGAAATAAAAAGACCCAATCCTTCCTGCTTTAAAGTTTCCACCAAAAGGGGCGCCCTCCTAAGTTCTCACCAAATAGGCAATTCCAAAAATGATCACTATTATTATTCATCAAACAGTGCCAAGATGCTAATTTCTAGAGAAGCAAGCAGGGATTTATAGGAAAGGAACAACGTGAGAGATGCCTAATGGTAACCAAACCTCAAGAATGGTAAGTTTTATTGACGTTTTTAAGCAAAGTCAGTTCAAATCAACATATTTTTAACACGTCTTTAAAAATAATTCCTTGTAAATTTTTGTTTAGATAAATTGGGGAATTAGTGCATAGTTCTTGCTTGCTGAAGTCACAAAAATAAGAGCATCAGCAGTTCCCACGCTTTATAACTCCTTAACCTCAAGGAGAGACAGTAGCCATTTATATTGTTTTAAGTGGGGAGACAACAAAGATAAAAATACTTATCTAAAAACTAGATAAATTCCTAGCTACATATAATTCCATGTATTTTAGCTTGTCCTTTTACAGATGAACAGAATACATTTTATCTATCTATCTATCTATCTATCTATTTATTGTCTTTTTGAGACAGGGTCTCACTATGCAGTTGAGGCTGGTCTTGAGTTCACTTTTGTAGCCCAGGCTGATCTCAAACTTGCACCAATCCTCCTGCCTCAGCCTCCCAAGTGCTGGGATTACAGGTGTGCACCACCACACTCAGCCCCAGAGTACATTTTAGTGTATACTTATATACTCCCTTTGTGGTAGAAAGACAAGATACGCTCATGACATAATACTTTGAATTCTTCATAATTTCAGAAAAGATTGTGAATGTGTCTGCTCTGACCAACAGCTCATTTTTTTTTCTTTTTCTTTCTTTTTTTTTGACAGGACCAGGGTTCAAACTCATGATTTCACATTTGCCAGGGAGGCACTTGTACATGGAGCTCTCTCCCCAGCCCCCACAGGTCATATTTTATGGACCTGAGCAGAACAAAATCATGATGGACCAACATGCTATAAATACACTCTTCAGGTACCCAGTGTCAGGTAGTGCTAGTATCTGTTGGCTACATTTAAGCAATCTAATTTCAATATTGTAGTTTTTCAAACTGTTATAAATCATCTCTTACCAGACATCTGCATGCAAGAACTAAGAACACCACTTAAAATCTTCTAATTTTCCTATTAAAAGCTAAGGAAAGGCTGAGGAGATGGCTCAATAGAATAAGCACTTGCCTGTCAGATGCAAGGATCTGAGTTCAATCCCTAGTTCCACAAAAAAGAAAAAAAGAAAGAAAGAAAGAAAGAAAGAAAGAAAGGAAGATAAATGAAGCTAAGGAAAAGAAAGAACTGAACATTTGCAAAAAGAAAGAGAGCCTTATTCTAAGGTTTTATTTTTCTTACCAGTAAGAGGAAATATACATAGTCAAATAGCTCAGTGTTCTTGTCTACCAAATGGGAATGATAACAAAGGAGGATAATTCTGCTCTGAAAGCACTGGCATCTGCAGATGTGAGAACCAATAAATATCATTTGGAAAATGATAATTACATTACATTACATCAGAGGCTCTGATTTGCATAGGAGAACAAAGGCTCAGCGATAAGGTATGTTGGGCTGAATTATTGTAGTTGAAAATGTCACATTTATAATAATAAAAGCAGGTTTTATCATAATGTCTACCATTTCTGGTATTTAAACAACATCTTGTCAAGATTACTGATAGTTCTATCACACACATTTACTTTGTTGACTACTGTTTTTTGAAAGAGTGGCATGGTGTGTCCCTAGACACATATGAAAATATCTTGAACACACCAATATAGTTTTAGTGCCTTTCCTATGAACTTTAAGGAACTAGCCAAGATGAATGACTTCATTTCAACACTGAGATATGACATATTTTAACCTGTCTACATACAAGAGAAGTGCTGTTAACAATTGCAACTTTCTTCAAGTATGCTGTGAATTGCTGTATTTCTTTTCCCTTTTTTCATGCACCATTGCCAATACCTTACCTTCAGCAGTTTTCTCGATTCCAGTGAAGATGGAACTAGAGGGCACACATTAGAATTTTATATCACTTCAAAAAGGGGAGAAAAGAAAGACATATGAAGCCAGAATGACATTCATTGAAGGTTCCCTAGGGAAGATAACACATGTTTTTGTCTCTCACCTGCTAGGCATGCTAAATCAGTGCAATGATAGGCTAATTTATGAAATATATTTCACTGAAACCAGGACATCTTTACTGTTGCTATTTCAGCCATCAGAAATGCAGAAATAATGGCAGCCTTGCTCTTAAAATGTAGAAGACTTGAATTTTCTGTTATAATGTTTGTGGTCGATCATGCATGCAGCTTCAGATTTCTAAAAATTAATTGTTACTTTGCAATTACTTAGTCTAAACTCATAATCACTATGTCTATCTGAGACATACCATGTCAGTGCTGAATATTATTACTTTTTATTCCATTATCAAATCCCCTTGGGTGACTCCAAATATGCATAAATATATCTATAATGTATTATTATTATAAGTTATAATACTTACAATTGCCAGTGACTTCTTTGAGTAGTTCTATATGATACTATAACTCAAATGTTCAAACTTGGCTTTATAATCTACTTTTTAATGTATTTCATACAGGGTCTATAAAGTCTCACTACACAGACTGGACTCATAGTGATCTTCTTGTTTTCAGCCTCCCAAGCACTAGAATTACAGGCACGCACCACGATACCTTATCTCAATCAACATCTGAGCTCACCCGGGCACAGGGCAGGCACAGCATGCCAGAGATTGAACCCTGGTCCCTACGTCTGCCTAAGCAGGTGCTTTAGTCCACTCAGCTATCTGGCCAGCCCTTATAATCTACTTTTTCAATGACTAGCCTTCACCCACTTTTCTTTAGAACTGTAACTTTCATAAGGTTACCAGGTTGTAACAGCTAGAGGGTGGAGCTAGAGATGACCAGAATGACTCCAGAGAGGCATGCTTCAAGTTTCTGAGTGGTCACCATAAAAACATCATCATGGTACCAATAGGACAGATGGGTGTTCATACAATTAATACCTTCTCAAAAAATACAGCAAATTAAATGTGAATCAAATTAAAACTACCTAAACATAAAATTAGAGTCAAAATAAGAATTTTCCATTAAAAAGTGCTATTCAGGCTGTGAAAAATCTTGAAAGGTTCCTCCTTGTCATATTCCGATCTGTCCACAACATTTTCAAAACTTACATATGAACAAGGCCTGATTCTCTTATCATCCACTTGTTCCTCTTTCCAGATTTATTGGAATTCAACACAGTTCTGCTTGAATTATAGAAAATCAGTCACATAGAAATTCTCCTGTCGCCATTGCCAGACACTGCCACTGAGAAACATACAGAGTAGGAGGCCAGTTGTAAAGAGAGAGATTGTCTGTTTACCCACACATATATTGGCAATCAGCACCGATGGGAAAAGAAATTCAGCATACATTACTGATAATTTAATGGCATTTAAATAAAATATCAAGGTAGAATATTTCCTCAGTGCTACCCTGATCTTTTAAGTGTGTTTCTTTTAGAACAGAAAAGCTCTCCCTCTTCTTACATATATACAGCACAAATAAATAGTTTGTATAGATTATTTAATAACAATTTTTCTTTGAAAGACTAGCAGAAATACTTTAATGGATCATTTAAGTGCAAAAGTTATAAAATCAAGTTTTCAGTTATAGATTTATTTCTATAACAAACCTAAATCTTTTATCATCTTGGTTATGAAACATACATATGCACATAGTTTAAAATGATGCTTTCATCCAGCTAAAGAAAAGTATTTACTTTTGATAGTGATCTAATCTCAAAAGTTAGGCTCTACTCAAATTTTGACAGCATGCAAAGAATTCCTCTTCTAGAATTTGAAGAGATATTAGAAATGATAAGTAACTACTCCAACTGTTGCTAAACGCTATCCTTCTGAAGCTCATTTCTATCTTCCTATTGAGTATTTCCAGGCCAGTCTCACAAGAAAAAGCTGTCAGTAATTTCTAACCTGGTTAGGTTGTACATAGCGACCTTGGAGCAGAGACATGAACATAAAGTTGGTTCCTTGAGACAGCCATGGATCTCTCTGTAAGTATTGCTCAGGGGGCTTTGTTTGGAGAATGTTCCTGAGAGTTCTACCAACCTAGCAAGTGAAAAGGTTTTAAACATGGAAAGTGTGTTTTTTACTTTTCTATGAAATGAAATAAAGTCTGTATAACAGGCTTTGGGATGTTTTAGTTCTCTGTTGTATTTTGAAAACCAAGATGTTTTTTAAAATTTGTTAACTTTTTTGTTTTTCCTTTTCTTTATTTCTCTCTTTCCTTAAAGATGGGGTCTCACTATGTAGATTAGGCCAGCCTTGAACTCACTTTGTATTCTAGGCTGGGCTTTGACTCATGATGATCCTTCTGCCTCAGCATCCCAAGCACTGGAGTAACAGACATATACCACCATGTGTGGCCAACTTCTCTGTTCTATTCTAGCTGTTTTCATCTTTCTTCTATTCTCTCCTCTTCTACATTCACATACTGAAACATAGGTATTTCTCTACAAATGTACTCTAATTTTAGTCTTCTCTCTGTCCTGATTTGATTAATTAACCTAAAAAAAGTACAATAGTTCTCCATATGAATAATAAAATTCCCTTCTGTTTTTATTAAGAGACTAAACTTCTTTCCCTTCCTAAAAACTGTTTTTTTGTTTTTTTGTTTTTCTTTTTGAGACAGGGTTTCACTATGCAGTTCAGGCTGGCCTTGAGCTCACTTTTGTAGCCCAGGCTGGTCTTGAACTCACACCAATTCCTCTGCCTCATCCTCCAAAGGGCTGGGATTATAGGGGTGCGCCACCACATCCAGCTTAAAAACTACCTTTTCTGGAACACTGAAGCAAATTCAAGGTCTGGGAACACTCAACAGGAAGATAGAAATGACCTTCACAAGGACAGTCAGAGTAGTAATTTACCATTTCTAATACCTCTTCAAATTCTAGAAGAGAAATATCTATTCATCTGGACTTAAATCTATGCAAATATTGGAGCTAAGAATTCCTGTGTGCATGTCTATGCCAAGTAAAAGATAACCAGACTAAATGAGACCATTTAATATCACATGATTTGTTGGAAGTGGTCTAATCTAGAAAACAATTGATCATACAGGGTATGCAATTGGTTAGATTTTGTAAGTGAAAACTGTGTGTTCTATGTATGCACAAACACCATAGGATTCAAGAATAGCATTATTATTAATATAATTCATTAATATTTTCTCAGGTGAATATTTCTATGAAGAAAGGGAAAAGAGACAAATAACTACAGTTGGCATATGATATTCAAACCAATGTATGAAATTTTAAAACATGAGGAAGTATATATTTTTAATCCCTACCAACTGACTTTGCTTTAAGCAGAGAATCAAAGCTAAAGTCCAGGTTTACTAAAAGTCAAATTTTCATTTAAATAAAGAATATACTTTATCTTTGTTTCTCCATGATTACAGTTTCAGGAAAACCTGTCTTTCTTTAATACCTCAAATATCTTTAAAAAACAGGAAACATTTATAAATTAAGATAAGAAAAAGGAGAGAAAAAAAGAGAAGCAGGAGGCAAAAGAATAAAGGGAGAAAATGAAGAAAAGCAAAACTAAAGAAGGGAGGCAGTCAAAAAAAAATTTTTTTTTTCAACATAATTTCCATTCTGGTTAATGGGCTTTCCTAACCCTACATTCTAGGGAATTCCTTTTTCATTGAGGTAAAGTATTGACTTGAGCCTTTTACAGGTCAACATATTAATATGGCTTTACTTTTTACACCTCATGATTAGACTTTTCTGCTGGCTGGTTAAGACCAAGATAAAGCAAGACCTATATAATAAAAAATGTAACTTTTGCATCCAAAAAGGTCAGTCAAATCCCCACAGGATTTACTCTGAAATTATGTACAACAGATCATAAAACTTTTGTCTATATCAGCCATCTGCATGAGTCATGGCCATTGCTTGACCAGTTTGCTATCTGTGAAAGCCTGAGAGAATGCTTTCTTTCTAGGTGATTCTCCTTAGGCACACTATACATTGTCAATCTCTTTCGTCTACAGCCCCATAATCTCCTTGCGCAGAAAATTTGGGGCATCACTCAGTTATAGGAGGTTACAGTACAGGTTCTCTTATGTCCTGAGTCCTCACTGACCTTGAAGGGCTAGGACCAAAATATTTGCTGTTATTGTATCCCTTCTCTTTCTCTAATTTTTTTTGGTCTGCCTGCTTAAGTTGCTAACCCTTCAAAAGAGAAGTTTAATGACATTATCCCCTTTCACATAGGTACTTGAGGTTGACATTACTATCTTTCTGAATATCAAACACCTTACATGAAACATGGAAAAAGAATCATGTCTGCATCTTATATTCTAAATAAGTACTATGAAGACAACAATCTGCAATGTATTAATTATTGAAACTGTCCTACTAACCTGTTGTGAAACTGTCTCATTGCTATTTATTTTCCATTAAAATTAATTTTAAAAAATCCTATCAGTGAAGGGAGCTGGGGAGATGGCTCCGAGGCACAAGTGCCTGCTGGGCAAGTGCAAGGTCGTGAGTTTGAACCCCAGTCCCACCAAAAAAAAAAAAAAAAAAAAAAAAAATCCTATCAGTGAAACTGTGAAACCTCCTACAGCAAAGAATGTCTTTAAATTAAAAAAAATTCAAAAAAGTTTAGAACTAGATGCAAAGTATTGATCTTTCTTATTATATTTGTTTTCTAGAAGATATATGGAAATACACACATTTATTATAGCTGTCCTACTAAGTCTGTTTATCCTTTTTCTATTGTCATGAAACTTTTCAGCCTAAAATTGTACTATGTGAAATTTTAATTGTATTGCCATATGGTATTCCCATGGGATAGTATTAACATTGATATACTTTAACCATGCTTCACATATAAATTTATACACACAGAAGCATGTGCATTTTTAATGGAATTTACCTGCATAATGCTAATGGGGACCTATGCATGTAAATCTTTGTGCATCAAAATGAAAATATATCTCTATATACTTTCAAATAAGGTTTCTTGGGAGTTCATTTAATGTTTATGAGGAATTCATTAATGTTTGCAGCCAGTTCTAATTGTCTGAAGGTCACATTATGTGGGGTATTTTTAAATGCCCCTGTATGGTAAATCAGGGGAGTAAATATGTTTAAATTTGTTGTTCTCCTCTCAGGCCATTAAGTATTGAGTTACCCAGTTTTAAAGGCATTTTCTCTATTGAAAAAATCAAGTTTGTGAAAGGAAAAAATTGTTTACATTATGAATATATATATATATATGTATATATGTGTATATATATATATATATATATATATATATATATATCTGCCAAGTATGTAAGTTCAAGTTTTTCTATTGCCTGAAATAGAAATGCAAGAAATTACGTTAAAGTTTTAAACAGAAACAGAAGTTTTCAGCTGATACAGATCAAAATCTATTAAAGATAAAATTGCTTTCACAAAAACTGTGTAAATACAATGCCACTGGCTGCAAGCCTATTACTGAATGCAAGTGGAAAATAAGAATAGCACTCCTGAAGGGGCATTGCTAAAGTGACACAAAATAAACACAACCATTTCAATATAATTTTTCACATTAATTATGTTCTCTTATCATAGATGTATAACTAGCCAAGTATAACAACAATAACAAGATAGCACTCAAGTTATTTTGCAAACAGGAAAAAGCAAATAAGATAATACTGATATGCTAGTTATTAGATTACTAGGCTTTTATCTTGTGAAATAGCTTCCCTGAACAAAAAGACTATATTAATCATTTCTGTTCCCCCAAGTAAATGATACTGCAATTCACAAAAAATAATGTTAACAGGCTTTTTCCTTAAAGATACCTTCATTTATTTGCTGACTTGCCATCTCTAAATCTCCAGCTACTGAGACCATTTCAAAGATAATATATCTAGATTAAGAACATTACTTCCCATTTGAATAAAACCTCCTAAAAACATAGTTTCCATTTTCCTTAAACAGAACACTCATACTGTATAATTCACAATTTTATCACAAAATTACTCATCTTTTCACCATTTTTAGTATCCTCTAAAAAACTGTCCTTTCTTCGAGTTCCATTTATGCTCTTTCGGTTACTTCTCATTGAATGGAATAAAGGGACCAGAGTGAACTCAGCTAATCTCCATTTGTAGTCATCAATATTAGCTCATGTTTTTTAGAAACAAGCCCAAAGCTGAAATTCAGTAGTCTCAATAAACAGAACTGTTTCAATTTTTACTTATAAGACAGCAAAATATTCTCCTTCTCTTTACCCAGAAGATATCAGCTTCTTTCTTTTCTATGTTGTATATTATTGTACATTCTATTTCTCCAGTTTACATATTTTTTCTTTTCTTGCATTCACAGCTACACTTCTGTACATTAAGCATGTCAGATTTAATTAAATGCACACCTGATTACTCATTACTATACATACAGGGGATGAGCACATTTTTAGCAGCCAAAACCATATTTTTTGGTGGAAAAAAACCCTAGAAGAGCTTTTCAGAGACAAAAGAGCAGTTATCAGTTTCTTCTGCACTTACATTAAAAATAGTACCCAGCAAGCACCTTGCAGGAACCTGCAGAGCCTTTGGATACAACATCTAGGAGCAGTGTCTGGCAGCAACATGCCACCAAACTGTCATCGGGAAACAGACAGCAGCTAACGAATGATCCTTCACTGTTTGACACACACAAACTGGCTTATCCGTTTGTTTGTAAGCTTTGTTTCTGTACTACTGTAGCACGCTTTTTGTGTGGATATTTCTGTAACAGAGTCCCGTGCCACTATTAGGTGGATCTTTAGAAGTAGCATGTCTGTGTTATGTGTGAGTCCATCCTTTCAAACTTAGCATTTCCAAGGTTCAGAAACTTGATCTTAATTGGGGAAAATAGGGTATTAGGATAGACTACTAAACCTAAGATTATTAATCAAGCAATGTCTTTGAAGGCTCACATGAGCACAGGTGAGAGTGAGGTGGTCTCCACAATGCTACACAAATGAAATAATTGATTTATTTTTGTAAGAGTGGGACAAATATTTATATTTTCATTTTGTTTATGTAGACATTATAAACTGTTACAAAAGAAAATTTTCTTTTCATTTCCTTTAGATTGGATATGAAGAGAACAAAGAACATATGTTGAGACCATTAGAAGGTCATGTAACCCAAAAAGAAATAAGAAAACTTGATCCTCTCTAAGGCCTAAATCAAAGCTCTGGAGTGATTTTAAAATGTTTTTTAAAAATGATTTAATATAGTGAGTTGAGATACATTACATTAGATATAATTAGACCTAGACAGGAAAGGTGGTTCTGAGAAGCTAATGAAATATCATTAAGGTTGAATATAAGATCGTTGATTAGGATAAAGCTAATCCTGATTAGGATAAACAAGATGGGAGCTACAGATCTTATTTTTCCTCTTATTTATTTATTTTATGAGTGATAAAGAGGTATGCTATCTTTCCTGGAGTGAAAAGGAAAAATAAAGAATATTATCAGTTTTACATTCTGTAAGTCTATCATAATAATGTTTTTCTCATTTTATTTTTGCAAGTGCATTTGCCTTGAGATGTATCCCTGTTAAGGTAAAATAGATGAATAAAAATTGAATTCGCTGGCTGTTTATTTTTTTCTCCACTGCAAAGCCCCAAGCAGTCTGGCTGTCCCCACCTCTCCGACCTCACCATTCCTTTCCCTCGCCTTCTCCTGGCTTCAGCAGTGCTGTCTTTCTCCAGACCTATGATTACCAGTACTATCTCACCCCACAAAGACTCTTCGGTCATTTCCTCGGAAGGCCCGCACTTCATCTATGTAAAGCCTCGTCCTTACTCAGATCTCTATTCTGTTTTGCTCCTTTGGTGAACTCTTGCCAGCTTCTATGAGAAGATCAAATCAAGTGCAAGTTGTAACACCCTGGACTTCTCCCTTGTGGTATTTTTTCAAAGATGAAATATTTTGTTTGTGAAAATATTTGATTATGTTCTATCTTTCTCAAGCCTCTGGTGGACACAAATTCTGGCTGGTTTTGCTCACTATTGTTTCTTTAAAATCATGATGTGGTTCCCAGGACAACTGAATTAATAAACAGGCAAATAAATATATGATTTTTATTTTTTACTAGAGTTGCTACTATTGCATGAACACAATAATTAGGTCTAGTCTTGAGGAAGATAAAGATGGCTGCAGCATCCTCTCCATAAAATTTAATACCTACTGAAAATTTCCCTGGTAGCAGATGTCTCTGTTCCTTATACATATGTATCAATGATTAACTACAAACTAAAAATTCATATACACTCATAAAAACACAACTTGAGGGGCCAAGGATATCCGGTGGCGTAAGTGCCAACCTGGAAAGTGGAAGGTCCTGAGTTCAAACCCTGGTACAAAAAAAAAAAAAAAAAGCCACAACTTGATGTGAACTTTACACAATAATAATATTAAATACTGTATTATGTGTTGCATATATGTCAGTTATCTAAGTTAATAGAATAAAATCCAAGTAAATTCTTCATATGTGAAGTCACTTATGTTTTAAAATTTAGGAAGCTTTGTCATGATAACAGGGTCAAAATTCCCTCTAAGACATATAAATTTACAAAGCATTTTATATCAGCTATTTTTTTGCTTCCATAATTCCATAATATACCATTTATTCTTTGATTTCAGTTCATCTTTTTACTGGCAATGTAGTTATAATTACAGATAATGTGAAATCTATCTTCTAATCAATTAATAACCTTAAGAATTAAATTTTATTTACTTTATAGTATCTCCTTCCTCCCCCACCTAATGACCAACCACAGTGATTTACTAGTTCAACTCAGTAAACGTATCTAATTTGCAAGGGAAGAGAAAAGATAAAATAGAGAAGCAGAATGCCAAAAAAAGGCAATATATACAAAAAGTGGTCTTCCTATATAAGACACAATCTTAGATCAGGTCATTATATAATAATAACTTTTAATAGCACTCATCTCACAAAAAAATAAATGAAAACTCCCACAGTTCAAAAAAATACCATACTATGACATCACCTACTGACTATATTTTCATTCTAACTCACTATCTCTCTTCATCACCTACCTCATTGAAATGCTAATATTATACAGCAAAACTGGCAATTTGTTGGATGCAGATGAGAAAAAGACACAGAACAGAACCAAATACACTACTCATCAAGCCACAGGCTGCTGACAGTTTCCAGTACCTCTGCCTGTGCCAGACTGGAGCTTTGAGGTGTGTTAATCTCAACATGTCTCTTAGCTTGGACATTCTCTACCATTACTTCACTTACTCTTACTTCAGTCTTGTTCCAATAAATCTTTCTTTTAACAGGCCCATCAGCCCTTTCTTTCCTGAGGAGAAGAGGCTGTTCATCTTACCCTCTCCATTTACCATAATTACAAAAGAGAGCCAATCTTTGTCTTCCTACAACATTTTCAGCTCTTTGCTTCTCTACACTAATTTAAAAATATGACCCTTGAGACCTACTCTGAGTCTCTCTGGGTGGCTCCTGACTCCTCCCTGGTGTCCATCACTCACCAGTTGAGGATTATGCACCTCAGGCAGGATGGTCCTGCTTCCCTCTCCCCACCATCACTCCCATCTGGCTTTGGGCAGTTCAGAAGCACAGGAGAGGACTTGACTCTTCTCACACTCCACTCACTTGACTCACACTAACTCCAGTGACTTACACCATTCAACAACTTGCTTCTGTGTCTACATTCTTGCTATATCTAGGTAGCGAATATAAACTCCCATATTCCACCCTCTACCCACTCATCACAGCTGATTCTCTCGGTGTGCAGCCTCCACCTATCCCATTTCCAATATATTTGTTCTTTCCAGACATATCCTGAGAGAGCCTAATCCCTACCCATGGATCAGCTGTTTTGCCTTCCTCTTTTTTCAACCTTAATCTCAGGGTTTCCTATTCCAACTGCCCCTTGATTCTACTCTCTAACTTGGACACACCTGAATACAATGTTCTTTATTACAAACAAATATTTCCAAACAAACAAAAGCAATATAAAATCTTTATCAAATGTCTCCATATGATCTTGTTGTTTTTCCTGCCTTCATAATCAAGCACCTTGCTAGTCTATCTTCTCTATAGATTTTTTTTTTTTTTTTGTCTTTTTGAGACAGGGTCTTGCTATGCAGTTGAGGCTGGTCCTGAGCTCACTTTTGTAGCCCAGGCTGGTCTCGAACTCACACCAATCCTCCTGCCTCAGCCTCCCGAGTGCTGGGATTACAGGCGTGCGCCACCACGCCCGGCTTTCTCTATAGATTTTTAACTGTTAGTTTTATTCTTAAATCCATTATAATCTGGCTTCTGTCCCTTACAATTACCTATCTCAGAATATACCATCATTTAACCATTACTTCTTCACAAGACTGCTATTGCCTGTTCTTTTTTTCTTGTGAGTCAACAAATTATGCTGATGTATTATGACACATCATTAGCCATTTATTTACTGAACTGGTGCTAAGTGCCAGACCTGTCATAAATGTTTTACAATCAATCCTCACAACAACCCTATGAAGTGCTTATTATTATTAATACTATTATCAATCCCATTTATAAATATGGAAATTATGACTAGCAATGATATATAGGCTGTGTTTTCATTTCTTTAACATCTCATAGCTCTTCCTTTCCACCGATTGTCACTCTCAGTGCCTTTTTAGGCTGCATATTCTCATTGCTTTTCCTGGTTTCATTCCCACCCCTCATCAGTCTTCTCCATTGCTGTCTGAGTGTCCTCTAAATTAGACTGCTAATCATGCAACTTCTTGCTTAAATATCCTCACAGATGCCCTTAGCTATAAGACTAAACTCAGTGGTTGTAATCATAACCTAAATTTGACTATAGTCCTCTTCTTGCCTGCCTCCTGGATTTATGCCTCTTCTTCCTTTCATTACACGTCAGTGGAACTACCTATTGCTCCTTGATCATGTCACCCTGTGGCCCATGCTTGAAGTATACTTTCAACCAACAGATTTTTACTCATCCTTTGAGACACAGTTCCATCCCACTCTGTCCAGAAGTCCAATGGAGTCCTTGGGGTAGACGCCCTTTTCCACACTTCCAATTTGTGCCACCATGCTCACTGCAGAGTTATGTGTCACTCTTTCACATTTAACTATGAATTCCTTTAGGTCATGCCTTTTAACACACAAGAACTCAAATATTTGCTTCTCAGTCCTCCCCTAATTCTGCTGCTTTGACTTAAGCTCACACTACATCAAATAAAGATACATTTCAAAAATCTGTCACTCACATAAGGAAATCTTTAAAGTAATTTTTCAAGTATCACAAATGATGTACTGATAAGATGGCATTCCTAGTAAAGTAATCATCTATGAATTTAGGGTAAAACAGATACTATTTGCTTGTTTTGGTGGGCAAGTGATTTAACTGCAATATGCTACATGTGTAGGTATTCCTACATGTATATCATTTGTTGCACTTCAAAATCTATTTAAAGGTGTATAGATTTTGTCAAGTAGACATTAGGATGCTTTCATTTTAAATAATTTTAAAAGTAAGTGTGAAACATCTCTTGGCAAAATGCACAATCTTTACAAATACCGGCCTATATACAACTCAGAGAGGAGACCATTATTTGCATGTAAATCAGTAAGGTTAGTGGTGGATTTTAGGTCTCTTGAGAGCTATCTAACATAAAGAAATGAATAAATCAAATGGTGCTGCAGTACTGTAACAAAGCTAATAAACACAGCCTTGCTACTGTATTCTTTGAAATTTCTTCTATCATTATTGGCATGATATATATATTCCTACAACCTGCAAATAAGAAATATACTTTAAAAAAATAGGTGCTGTAATTAGTCCTAATTTTAAACATTCTGCATATGTTGTTGGTAAGATACATCCATATATGCACAATAATTATTCTATATGAATATTTAGCATTTTTCTCTGCTGTAATTATCAGTACCTTGAATATATCCATTGTGTATTGTTACTAGTGCTCTTTAATCAGATTTCGTTCTAGCTCATTCATAGAAACTAGCTACAATAGTAGTGCCTACTTTCAAGACAGTTGCCTTAGCCACAGCTAAATTAATAATAAAATTGTCTGCTAAGGATAGTACTTTCTAAAACTACTTTCAATTTGATAGTTACAAATGTATTAGTGATGTACTTGCATCATATGATCTTTATTCTATTTTTACTGAATGTTATAAATTAAAACCAACAATAAATATCTATACAGAGCCCTAGTTATTTATTGCATATATAATTCATGCACACTTCAATCCCTGAAGCAAGGATGTTTACTCCACCATGACTCCCACAACAAGCATTCCATAATTCCTGTTCTTCACGGTTGTAAAGAATTGGCAAACTACTTTTTTATATTACCGTATTTTTTTGGTTGAATCACTTTTAGAGGAGGTTGCAAACTGCTTTTTTTATGCCCCATTCTCTCACTAAAACCAACATACTCCTAGGATTTCTGGGAAAGGCTAGACCTTTATTTTCCAATCTGAAAACAAGGAAGTACTCATCAGTTAGTCTCAAATAATACAAGCCAATTCAATATTGGAAAAAGCATACACTTCATTGGTCTAGGAATGATCTTCCCTCTCCTAATATCCTGATTATGCTCAGTAATACTGAAACTACTCTTGAGCTTCACACTGAAGACTAAAGCTAATGCCTGGGACTCATTTTAGTTTTGAATTCTTGACATGTTTTATTTTGATACCAAATCTCTTATAGCTACATGACTTTTAAGTTTGAGATGTATTTCAGAAGACAATTAGATGATGTGACAGATAAACCATTTTAAAAGTGGTCTCCAACTAATATTGTGTCAAAATTGTGACCATTTCTACATTGATTCTACCTCTTCACCCCTCTGCTACTAATACCTTCTCCACGAGCTCCACCCTGCAAAAGAACCTAGCTCTCAGAATGAATAGCCTCAATAGGAGAATTACTATCAACCAATTAGACTGGACAGCCATTGTATCTTTAGCTTCCACAAGGATGGACACAGAATGGGTTTAACTCATTGTTTATCTTCTAAAAGATTAGAAACAGGAAGAAGTGGTGAATTCACAGAAAACAATAATGAGCACAGAAAAAAAAAAAAAACTATG
Source organism: Myocastor coypus (assembly GCA_004027025.1). Lineage (NCBI taxonomy): Eukaryota > Metazoa > Chordata > Mammalia > Rodentia > Myocastoridae > Myocastor > Myocastor coypus. The sequence goes on from PVJA010032002.1 coordinate 20,897, forward strand.
CAAGAAGAATCATACAGAGTGGGCTTTGAATTTAAATTTGAAAGTTGATCAGGGCTGAGACAAGCCAGAAAGAAATAAAGCACAGATAGAGGTGCCAGCACAGATCAGTTAACGCTGAGCATTTACCATACAACAGGTAGGCCACTAAGCATTTTAACGTCTAACATTGGTAACCTTAGTCCTGCGAACTGGGTATTTTTATTTGCCCAATTTTGCTCTGAAAATTGAAGCTCAAATAGCTTGAATAATTGAAGTAGTCTGTGGTACAACCAATGTTGGATTCTAAGCTATCTGAATCACAGAGCCACTCTTTACTGCTATACTCTAAATGACCAAAACATATTCACAGAGCTACCAACCCAACTACTGGTGAAGATGCAGCGCATAAAGATGGAAGATAAGTTTGACATAGGAAGCACGTTGTTGATGGCACTTGAAATAGAAAAATTTTAAATTTGAAATAAGGAGCTGTGGAAGACTTGAGAACGAGGGAGCAATGTTGGAGGAAGACTTTAATTGGGGTGACATGTAGAAGTAATGACCTGTTTGATGAATGTAGGGAAATACTTGGCCAAGTTTTAGGCAGCTGTATAGGAAACCTTGCTGTAACAACAACCCCCAAGTGTTGAAAGTTTAGAAATATAAGCGTGTGCTTGTTACTGATGCTACATGTCCAGTGAGAATGGCTATGAGTGAGTTACAGGTTTTCCTGTTTGCCTTTGTCATTCTAGGATCCAAGCTAAAAGAGTAGCCTCTGTGCAGCTATGTTATTACTGTGATAAAGGAAAAAAAAATCCAGGGCTGGAGAAGACATACAGGGCTCTTATAGCATTTGTTCATGTATCATTATTCAAGAAAACTACAGAGCCAAACTTTATGTTGATGGTGCCTGGGTGCATCCTCTACATAGGAGGCCTTCAAGTCACATGGTAATAGCAAGGGTGCATAATCCTTTTATAGGAAAGAGGAGTGAATCATGGGAACAATAATGCAATCTATCATAAAAAGCCTGTGCTCTTTAGAGATGCTGTCACTATAAATTAAGGCCACAGACCAAAATCAGTAAACTTGATAGAAGGAGGTGAAATTTGTTCTCCCCAGATTGAGGGTTCTGTCCTGAGAACAACCAGATTTATTTCCATATTTTCTGATATAAAATTCTTATGCTATGATTTTATAACCTTGTGCTTAAATTAGTCAAGGATTGAAATGAAGTTTATATGAATTGATGGGGAGGATATGAATCATTTATACTCTTTTCATTGCAATCAAAATGAAATTAAATTAGAAAAATGTAAACATAGGAAGAACTCAGTTAATATATCCACATTTGTTTGTTTGTTCCTAACCTAGATGTTTAGCATGATTTTACCTAGTGCATCTTTGTGGTTCCCGCCCTAACAAACAATACTAGTTCTACATAAAATATATATGGCACAAATAAGTGACAGCAAGTCACTCTCAAACATGCAAATGATTAAATCAAATAAAACTGATGCAGTGTTATTCTTAGAATAAGTTATTTCTAACATTTTCATTGGAATTGTATTAAACACAAAACAACTCCTAATTTGATCTTTATGCTGAAAGTCTGGTTTCCTTGCTCAGGTTTCTGTCCCTACTGATAGAAGGAGGGCAACTGTATAGGAAATCTTGCCATAGAGCTTCTGAGGTCTTATCTAAAGATCACTCTCTGACCCAAAGGTCTAGTTCTATGGCCTCTTCTCCTGGTTTAGTTGGAACTCAGATATGGTATAACTGTATATCTTTGCAAATTTAACCTTTCTTCAAAGCATAAAGTTTTCTGATACCAGAACATTCCCATGAAAGATTAATTTTGCCGGACATGCAATTAGATAATGATCTGTCTCTTTTATTTATTCCAATCTTTTAAAAGGAGAGGCCTACCTTTCCTAGAACACAGTCTAAAAGTTTTAGGGGAAGGCAATCTATTAGGATGTTTGATAGAGATTATTCAATAAATATTTATAGAAGAATTAAATAAACAAATAAATAAATGAATTGAATGATTAATAGTTAAGAGTTTATAGAAAAATTCGTAAATTTCTATTTAAAATAAATTAAATAAAAATTAATATATTTGATAACTCAATAAATATTTAATGTGGGCAAGGAGGAAAAGCATGGTAGGTTTTTGGCAAAACAGATGTCCAGCTGCAATATTACTACTTATTTGTCCTCATTTAAAAAAAGAAATGTTTCTAAGCCCTAAGGAAGGAGGATAAACAAAAAGTGGAAAATCCTAAGAGGAAGAGACAAGAAAAAGGAAGAGAAAGTTGCTTCATTCCCTTCTTCTAAAGTATCTTTTTCTAAATTCTCCGGAATGCTATTAGGATGTCATCAAAATCTAAAAGGGTTTATTTTGTATTATAATGCTCTTCTATAATGCTTACAAAACAACATTGAAAATCCACAACATAAACACATTCACAGTATATCTTATTTACTTTCTGGAGATCTTTATTTAAATTGACATTCAAAACGCCCTGGGATGTGAGCCTACGGGTGTGGTGTCGCTCTCTCCTAGCTGGTGGGGTGGCCCCGTGGGGTTTGCTTCCTGGAGCCACCCCCCGGGACGTCAGTCCTGGAGGAGGTGAGGGCTGTTCCAGTTGTTGAAATGACTATGAACAAGTCAGAGAACTTTCATTAGCATCACAAGTTCATGCTGCTGCAGTAAATGGAGATAGGGGTACACTTCAAAAGCTCATCATAGGAAACCCTGCTCTGAAGGACAAAGAAGACCAGTTTGGGCGGACACCCCTCATGTACTGTGTGCTGGCTGACAGATTGGACTGTGCAGATGCTCTTCTGAAGGCAGGGGCAGATGTCAATAAAACCAACCATAGCCAGAGAACAGCCCTCCACCTCGCAGCTCAAAAGAACTGAGAATTGAACTCAGGACCTTGCACTTGCCAGGCAAGCACTTATTCTACTGAGCTATCTTCCCAGTTCATCCCCAATAACTTTAATATATTAAAAATGCTAGTACTTGGAATGGTTCTAGCAGGGCCAACCCAAGGGTACCAGAGAAAAGTTACATAAGAGAGACTTTGGCAAATAGCAAAAAGATTAAATGTTGTTGGAAGAATCACACGAAAACTCAATTTTACCCCAGTTGAAGATCATCAGTTCCTGACTTCTGATCCTCAGAATACGTTTTTCCTTGTGAGCCAAAATAAATCTTTCTTCCCTTAAGTTTTTACTTGCAGATATTTGATCACAGTGACACACATTTGATTAACAAAATAGAATTTAACATATAGGAGTATAGACTGTGTATAGAGTATATATATAAGTTTGTGTCCTGATTACATCTCCTGAAAGTAGCTGGGTAGATTTATACCACATTGGAAGGGCATATTTGGGACACCATGACTAAAATATATACTAGATGGTATAGAAAATGCATTTGGGAGAAGGTCAGGGAAGAACTCAAACATCTTCCAGAGCATTCCAGAGATTCAGTGAGAGGCCATAATGTTTGCCATAATTTATAAAGACATACAGAAGTAAGAAAAAGAGAGAC
>PVJA010032003.1:0-24395 GCA_004027025.1 Myocastor coypus
ATTATTATTATTTTAGTGTTGGGGCTGAGCCCAGTGCCTTGCATGTGCCTGGCATGTGCTCTACCACTGAGTTGCATGCCCAGCCTGGTAGTAAGATTTTAAATCTGAATGACCAGGTGAGCTTTCATTTCACTTTTTCTCATTTCTTTTTGCATACTTTTGCAACGTAGAAGGCCTTTTTCCCCTCTGGCTTCTATGTCTAGCAGCTCTCCACAGGCGGATCCACTGAAGGCAGTAGCCAGGAACCTTGAATCTACCTGAGAGGGGCGCTTAGGCCCCGAGCTTCACGTGCAGCTGGCCAGCTCCTCAGCAGCGGATAGTCTCACACATCTCGCACTCGTTTTGGCCTTGCTGAACTGCGAGGAATCAGGCCTGATCCCCGCCAGCTCCTCTGTGGATGTGTGGCCGAGACAGGTCCCAGGGTCCTGCTGGGGCTGCGTGTGAGGGGAATTGGTGGTGCAGGGTGATGGCATTCGTGACAGGGTGAGGGAAGGCGATTGCTGGCTGGGCTTCAAGGGGTGCGATTAGATTACAGCGGAGGTGCCTGTCTGGCCGAGGTGGGAGCCTTGGTTCTGCTCACCGCCTTCACAGTGGTCACACGCTGCTGTGAGGGGCCATTTCTGGAGCAGTGGGCAGCAGCCCAGGGGCCCAGGGCCAAGAAGCTACCTCCACACAGCGCTGCCTCAGGCTTTTACTTCTTGTTCTTTTCCTCCTCTAATTCTTTTCCTTTGCTTTCCCTAAACCTGTGTTTCTAAGTTGTCAGAACACCTGGTAACAGTTGCCAGCCATCCTCTGTCCCTTCTTTCTCCCCCTTCATCGCATTCTGTAGGTGACAAATGCTTTCAGAGGCAGAGGACAGTAGAGTTTGGGCTTTGGTGTGGGATTCAGGAGTTTAAGATTTTGCTTGACGACTATTAGCTGAGAGACCACAAACGAGTTATTTAATGTCTACAACCCTCAGTTTTCTCATCTGGGAGGTGGAGAATGTGATACCTATCTTTAGTTCATCTAAGGCTGCATTAAATAAAATGCACAATGCCTCTAATATGACTGCTGGCCCCTACGGGGCATCTGAGCAGTATTTCCGTCTCTTTTCATTCTCTTGGTATTATTTTGGTCATTTTCTGTGAAGTAGCTTGGGGAAACTTTATGATGCAGAGTAAGGGATTCAAGTGTGGCCAGTGTGCTTTGCGGTTCCTGTTCCCTTCTAGTCACTGCTCTGACTCTCACCTCTGACCTGAAGCTTTGGGTAGCTGTCACCAGGGGTCTCTGTAGTGGACAAGTAGAATCCAAGCCAAGGTGGGAGGAGATAGCTTAAGAAGGGCGATCACATGTGGCCTCATGGGACTCACCTTGAGAGGGACCCTTGGTATGGGGGACCGCTATCCTTCTACATGGTCACTATAGGGCTCCAGCCATCTGTGATTTTATGCTCAGGGGCCCTTTTTATGGAAAAACAATCTGAGGAGTAGAAATTCATTATCTTGTACCACATCAAACATATATATATGGTCTCATTATGCAGCTTGGGTTCATAGTAATCCTCCTGTTTTCAGCCTCCCCAGCACTGGGATATTGCAGGCATGTGCCACTATGCCCAAACTCTGTGACCAGCTCAGCCTGCCCTGGGGGTGCCTGGGATTGAACCCTGGTCCCTGAGCTCATTTAAGTTTGCCAGTGCAGGTACTTTAGCCTGCTGAGCTGTCTTGCCAGTCCCAGAAGTTAGCTCATTTTTAAAAACTTAAAACCTTATTTCAGACTCAGTCTAAACAATATCATCCAGTAAATCATGGATGTAACGTAAGACTGTTGGAGCCAACTGGGGAGGAACTCATGAAATGAATTTGTGTTAAAGGAAACACAAATTGTAATCCTAGTAATTAACAAAAGTCGCAGAAAATCATTAGTCATGTTATCTTTTTCTTTGTCTTTTTAACATAGTTGAAATCGCTTTGTATGCAATTTCTGTCCTGATTCTTTTACTTACTATGAAATTATAAGCACTTCCTCCATGCCATCAAACCCTTCTTTCAAATCTGACCATGGGTTTCAGCCCCTTGTGGCAGTCCAGGGCATGACAACTTTAATGATAGTCTTGGGACAAGATCTCCCAAGTGGCTGATGAGATTCTGAGGTGTGTAAGCTGCCGACACCCCACCTTGGAGCTTGAGGCTCAGGTCTGTACAGTTTGCTTTTGCTTTGCATTGCAGGATTTGTGGCTGATTTTTATAGCTCCACAAGAAGTATAGCACACGGTGACTTTGCTCTGTGATTAGTGATTGGAAACTCTTGTTTGATAAAGTGATTTAAAATGCAAAAGAAAACTAATATTTTTGCAGTAAGTTGGATTTGCCCATCCAGAGAATTAGAGAACAGCCTACCAGAAACAAATCAAGAGTTTCCTTCAGCATCGCTCCTAGATGACAGATGTTTGTATTCCTTCTGGTTTGTTCTGAGTTGTTCCTCTCCTAGTTTGCCAGATACCTGCAGGAGGGTAGTAACTGACTCCAGAAGGAGGGAGATGCCTTGGTGCTCACAGGAGAGCTATTTCTGCAGGGTATTTCCTGCCCTGCTTCTGAGCTCCTGAGAGGCCTTGCCCTATTCGGATCCTTCTGTAGTGGCACAGCTCGGGCCTCTGTGGAAATCAGCCAGGCTGTCTGTGCTCCTCTCTGCATTTGTGAGAAAGCGCACTGCATGGCCGTTAGATGGGATCTGGGCACGCAGAGCCCTTCGGGAGGGCAGCTGGGAAGCCAGCTCAGACCTCACAGAGCATGAGGAAAGACATGAGTGGAGGCCGAGGGTGGCTCATCCTTCAACTGACAGCCAGCGAATCAAGTAACACACTAAGCAGGCTAGAAGGAGTGTTGAGCTGTTTGCACCATCTCATTGATCCCTAATTAAGCGTCTTGTTTTAACGAAATGACTGGAGACAGCAAAGCTCATTGGCTTCTCCCAGAGGGTGGCAAGGGTAATGAGTGAACACTGTCTTCTGGAGCTTCAGCCGTTATCGCCACTCTCAGCGACTGGCATGTCAAAGCTGAGCTCAGGAGCCTGGCATTGGTGGTTACAGACAGGCCACACTGGTGCTCGGGGTCAGAATGTGAAATCATATGGGAGGGACCCCCCCCTCCCCTGTTGAAGAACAATACATGCCAACAATGATAGCAATGTCCAAAGGTTAAAAAAGCCACCTCACATGCAGATGATTCCATACACATGGTCTCATGTCAGGACTAAGCATGGAAGACCAGGTTCATGTTGCTGGAAGCTCAGAATTTTCATGGTGCTTTTGGAAAAATAATCTGTTACCAGCAGAGCTTTGATTGGAGGTGTTTTTCATCAGGTCTCTCTCTTCCAGTTGCTCTTTGCGCCCCAGCTTTATTCTGGCTTAGATCGTCAGCCCAGGCCACCCAGGGGTAGTGGGCTGTGCATGGGGGCAGCCCCGGCAGCTGCTCTTTCCAAATTCTCTGGGATTCAAGGCTGGGCACTGGGTGATTACACCGCTGTTATCTGGGATTAGCTATTTTCGCTCCCTGTATTTATATCATGGAAGCTGCAGTGTGATGCGACCAGATGCCAGGACAGGCAAACTGCTCCTTCCTTCTGGACGCACCTGCTGCTCTGCTAGCACCCAGTAAGGTGGCAGTTGGTGGGGGACCAGATCTGCCAACTCCACCAACCCTTTCTCAAATGTCCAGTGTGGTGAGAGGAGATGTAGAAACAACACTCAGTGGTGACAGGCGAAGGGCACATCCAGGCTTGGCGGAGGTGGGGGTGGAGGGCTGGCAGCGGTCCCGGCAGAAGACGCCTGTCACCTTCCTAATCCCCTGAAGTCTTCAAGTCTAGGAGCTCTCTTGCCTGCCCCCCACCCCTGTTCCACCCAACATACCCCGTGCATATCTCCCCCATGTTGCACGTGAGGCATCTGAAGGGCCCTTATTTTAGGTGGCCCAGAAAAGCATCCAGTGCCTCAGATTCCAAAATTTAAGTGCAGGGGAATTCATAGACTCTGCTCTGTCTAACTTGGTTCATCTTTGTTTCTACTTCCCCTTCGCCTCCAGGTCTTCCTCACTCAGAGGGTGTTGGGGAGCTCATCTTTCAGGAGAAGTTCTCACCAAGGCCTGCACTTTCTCACTGGACCTGAATGAAATGGCTACAGTAGCTTGTTATTTCAGAGTGAAATTTGCTTCCAGTTCCTGATGCATCAAGTGGGGCTTCTTTCACCATGCCTTTCACCTGCCAACTATCCTTTTCTGGATAAAAGTAGGCACTGCCAAGCCTCAGAGAAACCACCTTACAGGCTGGTGGCCACTAGACCAACGCTAGGCTTCCCACAGAGCAGAGGGATTCCTGGCTCGCTAAGCACCCACAGAACACTGGGAGGGGTGCCTGCTGGCTTTCTTATGCCTCCTTGTAGTTTGGACTCTGTCTTTGCCCATGGCTGCTTCACAGGGAAGGAACTGGCTGACAAATGAGCTCTGCCAGGTACATATGGGAAAAAACCCACCCTAATGTAAAGTATCTTAAGCCTCGGGGTTTTTGTCAAAGCCAGGCAAGATAAGTACAGACTGGCTGCCTTTTATTTGAAGTGGCTGTGGCTAGATGCATTCAGATTCTTGAGCTTTTTTGGATTTAGGAATATTAGTATAAATTTATTTTTTAAAATTTTATTTATTTATTTATTTATTTATTTATTTATTTATTTATTTATTTTTGTTGTTTCAGAACTTTTTTTTTTTTTTTTTATTCATTTTTATGGCCGGCTCAGCCTGCCCTAAGTGCAGGGCTGGCATAGCATGTGGTGCTGGGGATCGAACCACGGTCCCTGCAGCCGGCTAAGCTTTCCTAAGCAGGCACTTTAGACCACTGAGCCATCCTGCCGGGCCCAGTATAAATTTATTGATTGGTTATCTCTAGTCTGAAAATCTGGAATCCAAAATGCTCTATTTGAAATTTTAAATTTTGGAGCATTTTGGATTTTGGATTTTTGGGTTAAGGATATTTAACCTATAAAGTATAAAGATCTATAAAGAAAGTTAAAGAGCAGGTAAATATAGCTACTGAAATACTATTTTATTGAAACTGATCACTTTTTAAACCCCAAAATTTAATGCAACCTTGTCCCAATTAAAATTATCCAAGAAATCACAAATTTGAGGCCTTATTTATTTATTTATTCATTTAGTATTTTAGGGAAGGGTTCACAGGGTGCTCAGGGTCTCACTGCTAGATCAGACTCTTAGTGATTCATTTGTTTACAGCCTCCCAAGAGCTGGGATTACAGGTGTGTGCCACCATGCCAAGTCTCAATTGCCATCTCAGTGTGCCCCTGGAGCAAGGCTGACATGGCAGGCCCAGGAATCAAACACCTGGCCCCTGCACCTGCTTGCTGGTGCTTTAATCTGCTGAGCCATTTGGCTGGCCTTAGTTCTGTTTTAATAAATTTCAAAGTAAATCATATAGGGACTATCATATATTGGCTCCACAGGGAAGTGACACTCAAGGTAAGGACCAGAGCTCCTGTAAAGTGAACCTCAGCTATTCTCAGCTACAGTGAGGACCTGGGCTCCTCTGTGGATCATAACAGCTGAGTTCATAGCAGAAAGCCAGCATCTGCCCCTCCAGGTCTCCCTTTGGGCAGCCTTCTCCAGGTGGGCCCTCCATACCCAGCGCCATGCTGACTCAGTTTAGCTGAGGGATGAAAGTTGCCCCGTAGTTCATTCACCACTTGCTTCCAGAGCCCAAGATCAAAGGCCTGCTTTGTGGTGGAGTCAAGGAAGTATAAGGCATCCCAGGGAGAGAGAGAGAATGTGTGTATCCTCTGGTCTCTTCTCTCCTGTTACCTGGATTCCACCATAAGGCTCCTCCCTGATGACTTTATTTGACCCTAATCACTCCCCAAAGGCTGTACTTCTAAACACCACGGTTAGATGAAGTTTCCACCCACTCCATTCCTCACAGTGGGGATTGAGCTGCAGCAGGACTTTCAGAGAAGACAAATCACATTCAAACCACAGCACCCCCAGTCCACAATTACAAAGCCTCTACTCTGATGCTGATGTCAACTCAGCAAGATTATTTCCTGCCATGTCTCTCCTGGGACTGAAGATCACCCCACAGCAGACTGAGCAGAGAGGCTAGCTACCTTATGTAGTCACTTTGTGGCTTTGTGGCCTGTGGCTTTGTGGCTTCCTGTTGTGAAGGCCTGTTAGTGTCTGCGGCACCATGTGATATGGCAAGAGGAGATAAACTGTGAGAGCCACTGGGAACTTGGGCTGAGGGGTTCCCCTTTCTGAACCAGAGCTTATGTTGCCCTATGCCAGCCTCTTGTCACACAAGAAGGGAAGTACTCTTGGAAAGGGCAGGATCATGCCCACCCTTCTCCATCCCACTCTCTGCTACCTGGAAGCAGTCCCAAGCTCACTGTGGTCATTTTGGGATATAGAGAAGCAGCAGAAAAAATAATTTCACTACTTAAAAAGCACTGATTAATTATGGTACTTTTCATTCATTTTTTCTAAGTATCTTTTTTTACATGGCTGAGAACACAATGAACATAATTTCTGCTCTGACTCTTCCATGAAATATAAAATTGTAACATTATTCTCTGCCATCAAACATTGTATAAGTTTAATTTTAGTGGCTATATTTTTTGTTTGGTACATGAAAGTCTCTTTCAATATTATGAATAGTAGTATATTGTTAGTAATATAAATAATAGTCCAACTTTGGTCATACAGCAAAAATTTGAATCCTTTTCTAATAATAGATTCTCACAAGTAGGATCAGTATAAATTGTTTGGAAACTGTCTAAAAGGGAAATATTTTCATCATATTTGTGAGTACACATGAAACTTATAAAGGTTGAGTATCCATTACCCAAAATGCTTGGGACAAGGAGAGTTTTGAACTTCATGTTTTATTCAGATTGTGGGATAGCTGCACACAAAGAAGTATCTTGGGAATGGGACCTAAACTTAAGCACTAAATTCACTCATTTTTCATGTATACCTTACATGGATGGCCTAAAAAGAACTTTTACGCAATTGTTTTTGGGTGAGGATGGGTCTCACCGTGTTGCCCAGGCTGGCCTTGAATTCTTGGGTGCAATTAATTCTTTCACCTTGGCCTCCCAAGTAGCTAGAGTTATAGGCACTAACTAACCTACCCCAGTGCCTAACTTGTATAATATTTTTAAGAATTTTATGCAAGAGACAAAGTTTCACGAATGGACTGTCCCCCTGTGATGATGTCACATCAGTGCTCAAAAACATTTCAGATTTCAGGATTTTTAGATCAAGGACAATCAGTCTTTGACAGTAACTGAGGGCTGAGGGTGGGTGTGTTTTGGCCAGGTAAGGTTAGTGTGGAGGGAGACTTGTCATTGTATACCTTTGTGCAAAAAATTAAAAAAATAAACCATAAACTCCAATTGTAGCTCGATTGTAGAACAGATGCAGGAGTCTCTCAGTAACGAGCTCCTGTCCTTCCTTGTCACAGCCAGCACCTTGGCTCACAGTCAAGTGTTGGGTTACTAGTTGTAAGACAGCTTTGTGTCACAGACATCTGGGACCCTAGGTCATCTGTCTTGGTCCCCAGCCTGTGTGATGGGGAGGGAGAGGAAGTAGAGGTAGGTAATATTCTTTTGAGGAAGAACGTGGAACTCAAATTCATTGAGTCTTTTCACCAATATTGATAAGGACATGGTGAGGAACTGCCCCTTGCTGCAAAGGAGTCTGGGAAGCCAGTGTGCAGACTGATGTTCTATTATCATGAAGAAGAGGGGAAAGTGAGGCTGGCAGAGAGTTAGTCACGGGGACTTGGATTTGGTGTTGCTGGGAATTAAACCGATGGCTTCACTTATGATACACAAACACTCTGCCTCAGAGCTATACTCCCGCCCCACAAGGACTTTCAGTAAAAAGGAGTGGCTAGAAATTGTCTGTACTGATTATTTTATAATCTTTCAAAACACATTTGCATAAAATTGTGTTATTGTGGGGATAATTGGAAGCAATGGTAATAACGGCATATGCTAGTAGGATTATGTCTATTTTCCCATTGCTTATCCCGAAGATTATCCTGCAATGGAAGGCTTCTCTCAGGTGAGCAACATAGCAGCTGATTATTTGATTTGCGAGATTCATCAATGATATCATTTTCATAAAACTTCAGGAAGTGCAAGTGGCTTTGATTCCCAGGAGAAACAAATAGCATTAGTGTGTAATGTAGAGGAAGGAGAAAAGAACTTCTACTAACACACTATGTCTTCGTTTTGTAGAGATTATTGATGCAGAAGTACTAAGGCCAAAGAAAGGAAAGAATTTACCACAGGTCATTCAGCCAGGAATTGGAGAGCCAGGTCAAATTTATCTTGATTTCAAAGCCAATACACTTTAAACAATTCAGACCTTTGTCGAAATTATCTTTCCTTGTCTCCAGCCACTCGACTCACCCCAATGCTCATTCCTAGAAGCAAGTCTTTCAAGCTATTTAGTTCAAAATTTTTTTTACATATGTGCATTGAACTTAATGTCTCTTATTTATAGCTATTTCCATTAAGCCAAATCTAACAATTATTATTCATTTTGTTATTCTGAGGACTGAGCTCAGGGCTTAGTAGCCAAGTGTTCTACTACTGAGAGCAGATATCTCCAGTGCTGACGTCATCTTTTGAGTCTCCAATAGTGGCTGTCATTGCTCAGCTTTCTATTATGCAGATGAAGGTGTTAGCCTGTGTATGCTTATGTTGTCCTTTCCTTCCAACAGAATTTATCTGAACATTTTGTGAAATTCTCATGTAGTACTTCGCTTATTATTGTTGAATCTGGTGATCTATGGGGAAAACATGGAAAAGTATAGTGTTTTTGTACAGTATTCTTACGTGCTTAGCTTTCCTTAAGGAGCTGACTAGTGGTACTCAGTGTTTCAAGAACTTCATAAACTCCATAGAATATCACATATTGTCAAATCTATCACATCGTTCATCAGTTTGTCGTTTTTCATAAAGTCATCTCCCTTTCTGTTCTTTAACCTTTTTACGAAGATGTTGGTCGTCCTGGAATTCCCACTCACCTCTCTCTTGGGAAATCTGTTTGCTTTTTCACTTGTGCTGGTTTCTTTTCTCTTGATTTTTGTCTTCCTTGTTTTCTTGGAGATTATCCTTTAATAGTTTTCTCAGAATAGGTGGCTAAGTGCTGCAGTCTTAGGCTTTAAAGTGTCTTAATTTTATCTTCATCTGATTATAGCATGTCTGTATATATCAGAGCTATAGAGGCTGAATGAAATGTTTCCCAGGATTTTGAGTTGTTTTCCCTTAACTGTGATAAAATCTGCCATCATTTTATTTCTTGATCTTTTTTTATGTTCCTTGATCTTTTTCCTCGGTGGATGTTTTTGCTATCTTTTTTTTTTTTTTTTTTTAAAGAATTTTTTATTTTATTTATTATTTTTTTCTTGTTTCAGAACCCTTGTTTGTTTATTCACTCATTTTTATGGCTGGCTCAGCTCACCCCGAGGGCAGGGCTGGCGCAGCATGTGGTGCTGGGGATCGAACCGCGGTCCCTGAAGCCGCCTAAGCTTCCCCAAGCAGGTGCTTTAGACCACTGAGCCATCCCGCCAGGCCCTTTGCTATCTTTTTTTTCATTACCCTTGCTGTCCTGAGACTTCAGAATTATGTTCCTTGGTATAGTTATTTTGTTATTTGAAAAAGAAGCTTTGAGGACCTTTAAAAATCTGGCAATTCATATCCAGCAATTGTGTGAAAATTTTCATATTATTATTATTATATTATTATTATTATTATTACTATTATTTGTGTGGGTGTGTGTGTGTGTAACTGGGGATTGAACTCAGGCCCTTGCACTTTCCAGGCAAGCGCTTTTTCTACTGGGTTATCTCCCCAGCTCCTTTGTATTCTTTTTTTTTTTTTTTTTTTTTGGGGGGGGGACCAGGGTTCGAACTCACGACCTTGCACTTGCCCAGCAGGCACTTGTGCCTCGGAGCTATCTCCCCAGCCCCCTCCTTTGTATTCTTATGCTGGGAAAATTAAATTACTTAGCATTTCACATTAAGCTTTCTAAGTTGACTTTCCAGCTTATTTTTCATTTGGTAATCATCTTTTGCCATGTTTCTGACTTCTTGTTTAGAGTACTTTAGGAAGAAATACTTAATTTTATTTTTACCTAATCCTTTAATTTTAAATATTCTTTGCTCAATCCTTTTATTAAAATATTTCAGCAATAATTAAACACATTTTTATCGTGAGGGATTTCCTGTTCTGTGCCTGGCTCTTCCTGCTTGTGTGTTTCATAGTGCACTGCTTGTGTCGCATGGAAACAACTTAGTCTTTTAGTGCTCAGGGAATAGCACTGCAATGTTTTACTTTTTCTTTTTCTTCCTCCTCCTTTTCCTCTTTCTCCTTCCTCATCCCTTTCTTCCTCCTTTCTCAGTTTTGGAGACTGAACCCAGGGTGTCTCATTGCAGGTTAGAAGTTCTAACTGCTCTTTTTTATAAACTGACCTGTAATTCACATACAATTAAATACAGCCCTTTAAAAGTATACACTTTGGTTACTTTTAGTATGTTTGCAGTTCGGTACAGTTAGCACCACTATTAATCCCAGGACACTGCATCTCTCCATGGAGACACCCTCACCCATTACCCATCAGCCACCCCTCACTGCACTCCTCCAGCCACTGCTACACTAAACTACTGATCTACTTGCCATCTGTGAAGGTTTGCTTCTTGTTACATTCATGGAAATGGCATTGTACGACATGTGGCCTTTTGTGTTTGGCTTCTTTCACCTGGCTCATTTCAAAGCTTCCTCTAGGTCAGCGGTGGGGAATCTATGGCACGTGTGCCACAGCTTGGCATCACTGAAAGCTCTGCTGGCTTGGCCACCACTGATCTAGGTTGCTGCATGTGCCAGCATTTCTTCACTCCTCTTAACTACTGAATAATATTTCATTTATGGATATGCCACCTAAACATACAGATAGGTTCATCATTCATCGGTAATGGGGCTGTACTCTTCGAAGAGATTTAAAAGTAATTCACTTTCAGCCTTTGTTCATCCTTTCTTGTGAGTTTTTCTGGGGTTTTGTAGAATAAACTGTGTCCCACCCCTCAACCCTGCAGGCCTCTGAGTGGGACTTGCTTCTTCTGCGCTGGGTGATCTGCACTGGCTTCATGTGCCGTTTAAGGATTGCACATTTTCTGGTTTCACTGAAAACGCAGTTTGTGCACTTGTTTCTTTTTTTCCTTGTATAAATAGAGGAAAATATTTATTTATCCACTCTGAAACTAGAAAGTCTTTAGTGTATCTTTCATTAGACCACGTTGCTTATTATTATTATTATTATTATTATTATTATCATTATTATTGCTGTGGCTTCTTTTTAAAGTACAGTGGTGCCTGGGTTTATGAACTAATGTTTTATGTTTTTTGGGAAGATGGTTGTGTTTGTGTTTGTGTGAGGAAGATGGCTGTGGTCATGTTTGTCATCTAATATGGAGTTTGTGGATGGAAGCAAAATTTTGCTGAATGCTTTTATTTGTGAAATCAGTTGTTTACAAATAGAAGCATTCAGGGCTGGCAGTGTAGCTCAGTGGACTAAGCACTTGCTTAGGGAAGCTCAGGGGTCAGGGTTCCATTCCTGGCCCTGCCTGCCATGCTGGCTGGGTGTGGTGGTGCGCACCTGTAATCCCAGCACTTGGGAGGCAGGAAACAGGAGGATCACTATGAGTCAGAGTTGCATAGTGAGACCCTGAAAAATAAAACAACTCTGTATGGGTCTGGGGAGATAGCTCAGGGGCACAAGTGCCTGCCTAGCAAGTGCAAGGTCCTGAGTTGGATCCCTGGCTCCACCAAAAAAAAAAAAGAAAAAGAAAAAAGAAAAAGAAAAAAAAAAGAATGATGAAGCATTCGTGCATGAGCTGAGGTGTTACTGTGCATTGCATGAATCAGCTGGGAAGTGCTAAAGAATGCATTCATGTGATCAATTTATTCAATAGTCATTTTTTCATCCGATGTTGCTGCACACTGCAAGAGGTACTAGAGAATCCGCTCCAATAAGAGAAATATATCCTGAAGGAACTTCCACATTAGTGAGAACAAGCAGAGCAAATAGACTATTTTTGTAAGTGTTAAGTACAGCCATCCCTTGGTACCTGTGGGGATTTCATTCCAGGACTCCTGTGGATACCCACACCCTTAGATGCTCAAGTCCCTTACATGGGGTAGTATAGTGCTCACACCGAAGTCGTACAATCCGCCCACACACTGTACCTCATCCTGAGGTACAGTATGAGTGGAACTCAGCTCATAAACTTGATTTTTTCTACAATTCTGGTCAGAAACAGAATTGGAGGAGAGTTCAGTGTGGGCCTTATGGAGAAATTTGATTCAGCTCTCATGCAGTTTGGTTTGTGACCAGAATTTTGGAGAGAGTTGTTTGTGAATGAGGCACCACAGTACATTGTCATTATACTGCATTCATTGTTCAGGAAATAAGACAAGCAAAAAGCCTGTATGTGCTGATCTAGATGTAATCCCCCCACAAATATTTCTGACACACAATCATTTGAATCTGCAGTGCTGACACAGAGGGCTAGTTGCACCGAGGAAAAGTGCAGAGAAGGTGGGTACCGAGGTGGGCATCCTTAACTCAGGCTTAGAATAAAGATGCAATTGTTCAGAAAATACTCACACATTCAGGACAATCCTAAATTCAGAGATGAGGAAGCAACCCTACACTTGTTCTTGCTGCTACCCAGTAGTATCTTCCTTTGGTGTTGGGGGCTCCTGTCGCCTGGGGGAGCTCATCTCTGCATCTGTGGGAAGCTGGCTGGAGTTGGTCCCCTGGCTGCATGTCCTTGTCCCATGATGGATGCTGGCACAGGAGGCCATAGCCCAAGACTCTGTCCTCCAGATAGGCCAGCTGGTACTGGGATGGATGAACTGGACAGGTTTGGAACCCATCCCTTTTTCTGAGTTTATTTTCAGTGCCCCAGTGTGTTAAAAGAAGATGCTTAGGACAGAAATTGGGACAAGAACTCGCCCCAGAGAAGAGCTGTCAACAAAAATGAGTTAGGGGATGGGAGCTAAGAAAGCTTTGTGAACTGAGATTCATCACATCACAGAGGGGCCTGGACAGCTGCCCTTTTACTTTCTCAGCATTGTACTTTCATGTCTTTTCTCCTTCAACCACATCAGTGGATGCAAGATGAAAGGAGTTGACTCGCCATTAGTGTCACCCAGATCAGGGAAGTGGCAGGGTCTGAGCATTCGTCCGTGTCAGTGTGGCTTTCTAGCGAGCTGCTGCCTGGTAAGGGGACCTGGGGGCCAGAGAGGGAGGGTGGATGCTGGGCTGGTGGCTCCTCCTCTGCTTGGAAGTGTGGCCAGGGAGGGCGGAAATAGATCTGGGGGAGGGTTATTCTGAGCAAGCTGGATTTAGCTGAGTGGATCAGGAAGCCAATTTTAATTGTGAACATCTTCATGCAAGAACAAACAACTCCACTGAGCAAGGATCTTCCTTTGCAGTTTATGGATAGGTTGGATGCTGGTAGGGGCATTGGATCAAGGCATCTTGGTCTTCCAAGACTGGAGTATAAATAAATAACAACTAGTGTCCTCTGAGGGCAGACCAGAGGTCACTTTCCTTGTATTTACTTCATCGTCACAGCAGCTCTCTGAGGAGCCCACTCTGGAGAGACCGAAGCATAGGAAGTGGTCAGGAAGGTTTTGTTCTCTTCCACTGAAGCTCTCTGGTGTAGCCAAAGGGATTCCATTGTAGTGGTTGGGAGTATGGGTTCTAGATGCATCTAGAGTCTGGATTGCAGAGTCAGCTGAAGTGATCTCATCTGTGCAACAGGCTCAATGGCAGTGCCCCCTCATTCATGTCCTATGGGCCTCGCGGACTCAGCCAACACCAGGCACAGCACGACCCCAGGGACTGAAGGCTCTGTTCTTTCAGCACTTTGGTAAACACTATCTTCAGGCACATTGCTCAGCTGAGTTCTTAGGAGTTGTTTGAATCGAGCTGTGTGAGCTTGGAGCTTTCACATTCAGGCAAAGACTCTGCCTTTCTGTGCCTGCAGGCTTATCTGTCAGTGTTACTGGGAAGGAAAACCCGGGAACAAGAACAGGCAGAAAGCAAGGGTTTAAGCTGGGACTGTGACCTTCAAGCTAAGACCCTCCCTGACCCTTTTTCCTGCCAGCCACAAGCTCTGCTGCAGGCTTAGTAGCAAGTGTCCAGAACCTGGCAGCACATAGATGCCATACATACCACCTTATGCCACAGACAAGGTGGTCTGGGGAAGCTTTTTGCCCCCTACTTGGTGTTTAAGATTGAGGTGAGGACCTCCCACTGGGGTGTCCTGCCAGGGTGCTGGGTGGGCCTTCCCAGACCTGTGTATGCTGGAAGAAGCAGCAGATCTGGGAAAGACCATGAAAGCTCAGTAGAAGTGTTTTCCTGGCAGGCACAAGGGCCTGAGTTCAATCCCCGGTTCCAGGAAAAAAAAAAAAAAAAAAAAGATAATTTGATATCTCGTGTCTTAATTGTGGCCTGGCCACTACAAAGCCACACAGCTTCAGGGAAAAGACCTCTTATTGTTCTGTTTTCTATCTCAAAAGTGTTACCTGTGACCCCAAGAGCTTGTTAGGTGCATAAAGGCGGCTGGATATTGCATGACACTTTGTAATTGGAATGTTCAATATGGGGCAAATAATTATGATGCCAGAGCGGATGGGTCAGGTCTGCTCACACAGGGTCATGGGTATGGGATGGCATCACCTGCTGTGTTCTCTGTTCTCTTCTTCTCTCGTCACAGGAAAGAGAGCTAACCTAAGAAACACTTTAGTTCTTCTTTGCTAATGTGGTTTATGCATCATCCTTCTCTTAGGAGCTTTCTGAAGCTCACAGACGTATCTGCCCTGAGCACACTGGGACTACATTGGCCAGAAGCATCACAGCTGTACAGTCACAGAATCTGGGTATTTTCTGCCCCACCACATATGAACACTGCTGGTATTAAAAAGTGAAGAACTGATATAAATTTGGAGCAAAATACACCTTTCACTAATACCTTAGTGATTGGATTTATCTCTATATCTCTTACTGATTTCAGAAAGCTTTCCTCTGAATGTGTACATCTTTAGCTGTCTGCAGTCAAACTGGAGAATATGTTTTTGCACTCTTCCTCCCTTATGTGTATGCATTGGCTAAGTTGTTCTACAATCTCCATCATGATAATAAAAAAATTCATTAGTTGGACAAACCACAATTTTCGTAGCTATCACTGTCACTTAATGCTGCCTGTAACTTTTTCAGAGTTTGGCGCTAAGTCTGCCAAGACATGTGCTGCTCCCCACCTCCTGGCTTTGTCTTGGTCTCTTTCTGACACTTGTTGATAACTTCAGCCTGCAGCTCCTTGGGGTTAGTGAGCCTCACACCCTCTCCCTGCAAGGCGTACACCCTGTTTTTGTTGCTAGACTTGCACTTTGAGTATCCTGGGCTGCCTTGATTCCATTCAGCCCCTGGGGCTTGGAAAAGTGAGGAGGGGGCTCTCTGGCTCAGGTTGAAATCCAAAGCTCAAGGTCGCCTTCAAGTGCTGCTTTGCAGGAACTGCAGGGATGGCAGACGGAGGCCCATGTAGACGTGCTCTAGGCATGCTCACAGACTGGGGAGCCCCGCAGTGAGATGATGGTTTTTTCCAGGCTGCAGAAGTTTATTTCAATTTTTACTCTATTTAGTTTTAGGGTTGATTTCATTCATAGAAAGAGAAGGAAGTAGGGGAAGGGGAAGGAAGGAGAAGAGGAAGCAGGAAAATGTGTATATAACCACCAACAGTTACATGCCGACCACATGCCTATCTTTTTTGCTGCACTGTTTACATCTGTCAATGCTGAATGTTGTATCTGTGCTCTTCCAGCTGCCACTCTACAAATAAGAAAACTGAGACTCAGCGAGGTCATTATTCAAGATCACTCGGCTGTCAATGCACAAGCCAGGTGCAAAACAGAGCCTTTTGGAGTCTCAGTTTGGCCCAGTTCACTACCCTAGGCTGACCTCTGTGAAGAACTCAGGACAATGATGATGTGAACCCGGGTTGTATCTGTTGCTGCTGTGATCCCAGGCTCTGTTCTTCTCCCCAGTGCTCTCTCCTCTGTCCCACAGAAAGCTCCATCTTCTATGCTTCATGGACCAAGGGGTCCTCACTGGTCTAACTGGGACACCATGTAAAAGCAGCCCCTCAGTCCCTCATGCAACCATACTGGTTCCTCAAAGGCAGCACTGGAAAATCTGAATCTGCCTGCTGCTCTTTGGCTAGGATGCCTTGGCCCTCTGCTCCAGGACCAGGCCTGTCACTCTGCCCTGGAGATGGAGGGACCTAGACAGCCAGACTTTGCCAGCAGCTTTTTGCCCCAGAGCTTGCGACTAGCCACAAGCCCTGCACCTCTCAACTTGCCACCATTATGGGTAGTGTGGGACCTTAGACACAGGCATATGAACAGCACCGGCTGTGTATGGAGCCACACTCCTGGCCCCACCCTTCCAGGATTCATTAGGTTAAATATAGGGACAGAAGGGACCCTGAGTGGGGCTAGAACAAAGACCTGGGCACTTTATAGAAGGTAGAAAACAGCCTCTGTGTAGTGATGAGCACTGAGCAGTTTTCAGGCTGCTTTGTGGCTTGAAGCTGACAGCCTGTGCTTTTGTCACCTGCCTTAGCAGCCAGCTGTCCCTCCCCATGCAGGTTGTTATGCCTCGCCCAATTCCCCCATTAGCCCACAAGACCAATCCCTGGCAACAAGCCCAGCATCCCATCCATCAAGCGTGGACCTCAAGGGGGCGGAGACTGGAGCCCTACCCCATGAGACAGCGCTGCCTCCCCAGGTTCCGGGTGGCTCAGCTCTGAGTGTCCCCACTCCTCCCCCAGAGTGGCTTTGTACCGCTTCCTCCTCTTCCTTTCTCTGAGTTGGAGAGAGATACACATGGTGAGGGTGAGTCTGGGATCCCTGGACCCCAGACCTACCAGACATAACATAAAAAATAAAGCTGGCAAGTATGGCAAGCTCAAGGTCCTGAGTTCGACTCCCAACACAAAATAAATAAAGAAAAGGAAGTAAAAGGACGAAAAAGTGAACAAATATTTCAAATTTTTAGGTATCCACTGCTAATTAAACAGAAGTAAAATATTTTCAATGGCAAAAGACTATTCAGGGCCAGCGAGATGGCTCAGTGGTCTAAAGCGCCTGCGGAGGAAACTTAAGGCAAGCACTGCCACCGCTCCTAGATCCCTGGCACCACATACTGCGCACCCCCACCCCAGGGCAGGCTAAGTCAGCCATAACGCAAACAAATGAATGAGGTTTAAGAGAAATAAATTTAAAAATCTTAAAAAAAAGATTATTCAAGCAGCACAAAAAGGTAGAAGATAAGCAACCTCTGGGATTCCTTCAGTACTTTTCTGTCACACAGACCGGCAAAGACTCGCGCGCGTCTGCGATGCACATCAGTGGCGTCGCACTGCCGCCTGCAGCCGCCTGGCTGGGCTCTTCGGCACGCTCAGGTCTGGTTCCTCCCGAGAGGTGCGCACGCAGTTTGCGCTGTCCTTGCGAGGTTGTTTGAGGACGGAAGATGCGGACAATGAGTTTTTCCGCCTTTCCCCTCCGGCGTCGTCCCAGCGGTCCGTCAGCCCTGCCCGCGGCGTGCTGGGTAGGAGGTGGGGAATCCGGAGGCGGAGCCTTCGGCGCGACTTTTTGGCCTTGCGCACTGCGGACGCCAGGCTGCTGCCCCCTGGTGGCCGGCTGGCAGAGCCTCTTGCTAACGCGAGGGTTCCACTGGCCAGACCTCAGTTCCTCAGCCGGGTTGGTTCCTGCTGTCGCAGCGCGAGGACAATCTTTGGTTCTTACCCAGTGGATGAAGTCAAATGCCAGCCTGGGTGAAGCAGCTGTGCAAATAGGCCCGAACAAGGCTGACCGGCTGCTGCTCTGTTGGGGGGACTCTGACACGGGTTGAGTGCCTGCGGGGAACCATTTGGAGCCCTGGGAAACAGAATGTCCATTATGCTCGAAAGGAAATGTCTGCTGGATTCAGGTGAACTTCGTTCTATCACCTGCTTGCTTCATCTTTTTATCTATTTGCTGGTCCACCTCATCCACTCTTCCACCCCCCATCCACATATCAATTTCTCCCTTTATCCACTTAGCCCACCTATCAATTTGTCCATCTTTTTTTCTCTCTCCAACCTCCTTCCTTCTTTCCTTTCCTCAATCCTCTTTTTCTTTTCAGTCATTCAAAGATGCTGAGTGCTAAGCTCTGTGGCCTAGGATGAGTTACCCTCTGTGGTGGGTGCCAGCTTGCTATGCGCCGCTGAACTGAACTAGCGTGGTGCTGGGTATGCAAGGCCCACTTGAGGATTGTTGCCAGCAGCATAAGAGGCAGAGCTAGGGAAGCTATTGAGAGGTTCTTAGGGGTGCTGTTTTGAGAAGACGTTGGGAGCTGGTGGTTCTCCGGGCTGTTCTGCTGGAGGACCTTGTCATGCTGGCTTTCCTAGTGAACTTGGCCATTCTCATTGGAGGAGGAGCTCAGGACCTTGTTGTCAGTGTGGTTTGTTTTGGGGAGCTGTGGTCCTCGCATTGAGCAACACTTTCTGGCTCCAGAGTGGAAGATGGTGTATAGCTCAGTCTGCTGGTGAAGCTCACCGCATTGGCTTTCCTGATGGGATCTCAGCTTTCCTCATCACTGGAGGAGCTCAAGACCTCACTGCTGAGAATGGCTGTGGTACTTTTGAAGGGAGCTCTGCTTTTTACTTTGAGTGTTGCTTCTTGGATCCAGTGCCAGTCCCTCAGCCTACTAGCATAGATCCTTCATTCCATTGGCATGGATTTTCTAGCTTCCACTTTAAAGACTTTAAAGCCTTCCTAATGCAGATTCATGAAGTGGGCCTGCATGAGACATTCTCATGGGCTCTCAGCTTCCAGTTGGGCTCATGGGAGGCATTGTTATGCGCTTTAGGTCTTTAGCTGGACTCACACAGGATATTATTGTGGATTCTGGGCCCTTCAGCTGGATTTTTTAGTAGTTAGCATATGGACAGATTTCTTGCACCTTTGGTATGTGATTCTTTGGGAGACTCATTGTAAAATAATCTTATAATATGTGTTCTTATAATAAGTGTTGCTCAATAATCTTATAATATGTATCATATTATTCCCCTTGCAAAAACCCCAAATGATGACATTTTCCTCTTTGAACTTCAAACTGCATGTATAAAAGTTGAACATGACATTTTGATCCTCCTGCTTCAGCCTCCCTAGTGCTAGGACTACAGGTTTGCACTTCCATGCATGGTTGACTTTTTTTTTTTTGGTACTGGGGATTGAATTCAAGGCCTCCTCATAGATCTAAATCCCCAGTTCATTTTAATTTTGAGACAAGGACATGCCAAATTGCTCAGGCTGAACTCGAATTTGTGATCCTCCTGCCTCAGATTGCTGGAATTCCAGGCATGCCACTAATCCTGGCATGGCATCAAATTTTTGCAGAGTTGTTGGAAAGCTTAAAAGAGATAATACAAGCGAAATATCTGCAACTTAGTGGATGCTCTGTGAAAGGCACTGTTTAGATCTGAGATTTAGAAGACGCCTAGTCTTCTTGGAAGTTTATGCTTTTATCAGTGAGACCTGATATAGGTGTGTAAAACAGCTGGAGAGTTTTCAGAAGTACATGGACTGTAAGAGCACCTCCTATGCACTCAGGACACTGTGCTTGCAGGCAAGTGTGTGGAAGCAGAGGGCTGAGGGCCACACGGTGCAAGGTGCAGGCTGAGTGAGTCTGGCTGAAAAGGTGAATCTTTACCCAGGCTTTTTTGTTTTATGGTTCTGGGGATTGAACCTCCAAACTCCACACTGAGCTCCTCTCCCTCTCTTCCATTCTTTCCCCTCCCTCCCTCCCTCCCTCCCTCCTTCCCTTTCTTCCTCCTTCCTTTCCTCCCTCCCTCCCTTCCTCCCTTTTATGTTGAGATAGGGGCTTAATAAACTCCCTAGGCAGGATGTGGACTTTCAGTCACCTTGCCTCAGGCTCCCAAGCCCTGGAATTACAGGTGTTCCCCAGTGTACCTGGCTTAGCCAGACTCCAGAACTGGGATCAATAGAGGAATGCAGAGAGGCTATATCAGGAGAAGGGATGAATCCCTCAAGCAAAACTACTTTCTGCCACAAAAGGACCATGTCTCTCATTTTTTATTTTTTCACCTTTACCTATAGCAGTTGTCTGGATGGAGTCAGGGCCTCTTGCATGCTAGGCAAGTGGGGTACCACTGGGGTATATCTTGAAATGTGGCCACTCCTTAAAGTGCCATGACTTGGTTTGACCTACATTTACAAATTATCAGTTACGATGCCTAAAAAAATGGTGGGCTCTGTTAAGACAGCCTGTTCTCAGGGTGGGGAAGCAGCCATCCTGCTCTACTATTTAAAATCAGCAAGTAGGGTTGGTGAGATAGCTCAGCAGACTAAACACCTGCTTAGGCAAGCAGAGAGACCGGGGTTTGATCTTTGGTATCATGCTGGCCCTACCCCCAGGCTTGAAGAGCCGGTCACCAAGACTGGGTATGGTGGTGATACAGGAAGAAAAAATTGATCTGGAGTGGATGACCTCCAACAGGGAACCTCCAAATGATTCAGGGAAAACTGATCTCCCAACCTGAAAAGTACCTGGGACGAGTTCGTGTTCTCTAAAACCAAAGAATGAATTTTAGGAACAAATGAGGTAATGAGCAGAACATATTTATTGAAGGAAAGAAAACTCCTATCTAAGAGAGGGACAAGAGGGGGGTCCTGAGTGGGTCTCCCCTGGAAGCTGTCTCTTCCAGGGACTTTTATAGAGGAAAACCATGTGGTGAGGCAGGTCTAAGATGAAAACCATGGAAACTCACTTGAGTGGGCATGAGGTGGGACAAAGCTGTGGTCAACCAGTGAGGTTACAAATGCCACTGCTCAGGTAAAATTGATTAAGTCGAGGACCAAATGGGAAAGTGAGTCACATAGCAAGCAGGAGTGAATGCAGAACAGAATGTTATCAGGTAGCTGGCCAGTAGTAGTCGGATTAATGATTCTTCTGGCTCCCTCAGGGTGATGATTAATCTCGGATGTCAATCTTTAAGGAGGTCAGCATTTGTTTGATCTTTGGTCTTTAGGTCTGGCCCATGGTGGGAGCATCCATCCCTCCCATAGTTGCTGGGCCTTCTGTATTATCTCGCCTTCCATATTATCTCCTTTTAGGGCCTAGCCCTGTCTGATTGCCTATAATATTTCTATCTAACTTGGCTGCCTGCAACAGTGGCACACGCCTGTAATCCCAGTGCTGGAGAGGCTGAAAACAGGATCAGTATGAGTCTGAGCTGTGTAGTGAGATCCTGTACCAAATACATTAAAAAAAAAATCAACAAGAACAACTTTAGCCATTGATTGATTGTTAAACTCTGATAATGTAGTTTGTCCAGCAGTCCCCTGTAAGCCTAGACAGAACTCACTAGATTGCTTGCAGGGCAGGGTTCCAAGATGCACTCAACCAATGATTATTAGCATTTGTTACTTGCCAGCAATTATTAGGCATCGTGTTGGCTTCTTCGCATCCCTTCCAGATGGGATTATTACCTTCATGTCTGGAGGAAGAGACTGTAGAGCCAGTTGGTGTAGTTAGAATTGTAGTTCAGGTCCCGTCACTCCTTAGTTATTCCTTGGTATCCCTTTGTTTTCTCTCATCTTCTCTCCTGAGGTTGAGCTCCATGGAAAAATGACCTCTCTATTTGGTTACTCTGTGCCTGGGTCCTGAGACTTCTCCCTTCCCCACCAGGGAGGGTGGAAGCAACCACTTATCAGGACAGGCTGGAGGGAGCTCAGGAGAGCCTCAGCCTCAGGGATTCCCTCTCTTTGGAAGGTAGCCTGAGCTTTCAGGCCTGGGGTCTGTTAAACAAATTAAGCAAGACCTTCCTGTGCTAAGCCACAGCAGAGGTTCGCACTTATGTGTGAGGCCTACCTTAGGTTTCCTCATTTTCCTTAGTAAATAAAAGTTTTTCAATGAACATAACTTGTGGAAAGCACAGAAAATGAGGAGGCTCATCACTCTCCATCCCTATATGTCTCTTGTTTGTTATAATGAGTCCTGGTCAGAGGCCTGGGTCAGTGAGTGGGGTGAAGCAGATGCTCTGGGACCCTTCCCTAGGAAAGGCCTAGAATGGGGTGAGGGTGGTGAAGAAAGTTAGTGGGAGGAATGTGCAAGGAAGTTCACTTTGGGCGAGCAGGTGGTTTGGTACATTGTGCAGGAAGGCAAGGAGGAAGCCACCCTGAGTGCTGCTGGGTGCTTCTGTGTGTGCAGAGGGAATGGCTTCCTTAAGGCCCTGGACCAAAAGTGTGACGCTAGGAGGCCTGGGCTCACGAAAGGAGGCACCCAGAAGATAACACTCACAGCTGCCTGGCACCCTGAGTGAAGAGTGGGAGTTGGTTCAACACTCCTTGATGATGCTTTGATGATATTGTTACAAACAAAAGCACCTCAGCCCATTGAACTCAGTAACCCTAGGAATTGGCTATGGTGAGAGCTCCTTAAGGGCCTCCAGTTCTAGGCACAGGGTTCTGCTCCGGTCAGGAGAGGAAGCCAAAAGGAGGCAGCAGCGTCTGCTGGTAAGAGCATCAGAGGATGTGCTCTCTCCAGGGAAAACAGGCTGCTGTCCATGGTTCAGGAAGCTTGAATGATGCTGTGAGGTGCCCTGGATTCTTGTTCCATGATGACATCCTGGAAGTCATCCTGTTTTATGTATGGAAATAATAGCTTAGCTGTGTATACACTGAATTATTTATGGGGACATGAGGTAGGGGCTGTTTATTTTATTTTATTTTTCTATTTTTAGTATTTTAAAATGTTGGACCATACAAGAAAAAGTTGGCCTGCAGTCCCCTGGCTGAGGTGGGTGGTCTCCCTATGAGTGCAGCAACCCAGGCTGTGTGTGTTTGGACCGATGCCACTAGACGTGTGATTGGACTTGAGTGTGGGGGAGTGGCGGGGAGGTGGGCAGCTGCTTGCATGAGGTTGGGGCCACTTTGCCTCTGTGCGTCCTGCAGACCACACTTGCTGATGCAACTTGCAGGAGGTGACCTCACTTCTCAGAGGCACTCATGAGGCTTTCAAGTTCCACTGCTGTCCTTTGCACCCAGGCCTTGAACAACCTGGGGCAGAAATTATTACACTCTCTGTATGACACAGGAGGAAACTGGGACCCAGAATGGGTGAGTGACTTGTCCCACTCATGCTGCTAATGGGTGAGGCTGGGCCTTGACACCGAGTCTGCTCCTGGGCCACTCGCTTAATGGAAAGATGCCTGGGAGAAGGTAGGGGCCATGCTCGCAGGTCCTGTGGTCTCCTCGAGGTTTTCAAAGCTTTGAGTTAGTTGCAGTATTTAAAAGTCAGCTGGGGAGATAGCTCAGTAGAATAAGCACTTGCCTAGCAAGTGCAAGGTCCTGAGTTCAATCCCCGGTATTGAAAAAACAAACAAACAAATAAAAGTCAGATTATACATTGCTGTGGTTTGCATGGGTCCCCCAAAAGTTAATGTCCTAGAAACTTGCAGCAGTGTTGGGAGGCAGGCCCTTGTGGAGGTGACCTGGGCCAGAGCCCTCGTGAATGGATTAATCCACACATGGACTAATGAGTCGGTGGGTTCTGTGGAGGTGGCTTCATTATAGAATCCAGCGCTCTCTGGCCCCTGTGCTCCGTCCCCCATGCGATTCCCAGTGTCATGTTAGGTAGCATAGCTCTGCTCTGATGCTAGGCAGATAGTAGTGCCTGTAGTTCAATGTAGCTATGGGATATGGATCAGGATGCAGGTTAGATTCAGATTTCCAGCTTCTCTTGGACAGAATCGGGGTCTTGGTCTCAGGGCAGCACCTCTCTGGCAGTCTGAGCAGGCTGTTTCAGGGTTCCTTTGCCCCTGCTGCTCTGTCTCCTGTGGAAGTTGAATGAACCACAGCTATAGAAATAACAGGTCAGCGCCCTTATGGTGGAGCCTGACGGCCCGGGTCTAAATTTCACGTACTGCTCACATGATGGCGGAGAAGTTAGCTAATGTCTGTCACCTTAGTTTCTAAATCTATGAAATGGTAGTATCAGTGATACTACCTATCTCCTGAGGCTATTTTCAGAGACTTAAATGAGCAAATATTCAATCTGTGATTGAAAAATATCAGTATTTTAAATTTTCAAAATTTTTTACTGTAAAAATACATTGCTATGAATTCCCCTCAAATTATTTCCCCTCTCTTCCTTACCCTTATCCTCTTTATTTACCCCATCCTTTTTTTTCCTGTTTGTTTTTTTTTTTTTTTTTTG
>PVJA010032004.1:0-24467 GCA_004027025.1 Myocastor coypus
TTTTTTTTTTTTTTTTTTTTTTTTGAGACAGGGTCTCGTTATGCAGTTGAGGCTGACCTTAAGCTCACTTTTGCAGCCCAGGCTGGTCTCGAATCGAACTGATCCTCCTGCCTCAGCCTCCTGAGTGCTGGGATTACAGGCATGCTCCACCACGCCCGGCTGGCTAAGGCTACTTGATTGCTTAAATTTTTTTTTAAATTCAAAATACTCATTTATTTATTTTAAATTTATCAATGGTTGTATTACATATTTTCGTCATCGGATCAATTCAGATTAATAGATATAGGTATAAAAGATTGATCAAACAATTAAACATTAACACTTTTAATAAACATTACTTTTCTATTGGTTGATTGATTGATTGCTTAAATTTGGATTCACTGCCATCTCTATCCTTCTAGTTTTCATCAGGAAAATAATGCACTTCTGCAAAGCAATGCAATAGTACTGTTATGTACCTTATTTTAAAAATCTTTTCCATTCAATAGGCAATAATGCACAAATTTTTTCCTTCTGAAAAATATTTTGTCTTTATCCGTTTCTCCAATACTGATCCGATTTTCATGCATAAATTTCATGCATTTCTCTGCCTGTGTGACTATTTTTTTACTCAAATATATGTGTTCATACCGAGTTATCTTTTTAAGAAAAATTCTCATGCTTTGAAGGGCTTACACCATATTCAAATGTGTTCAAATCATTGCCCCAAGTAAGCCATGTGCTACCACTTATCCCTCATGTTAATCCTTTTTCTTTATCCCTTACATTCTTTGGGCTCACTGTAGATATGGATTTGTGACCAAAGAGATAAGACGCTTTGGGATGATGCTCAGAGATTATCCTTCTCTACTAAGCGAGAAAACATGAAGGCAGTCTCTCCTGCCTCTTATATTTTGCTACATTTGCCATAATACCTCTGATTGCTGTAATCAACCTGTTCCCACCTTCATACTGAAGGCATTTTACATAACAACACAGATAGATTCATGAGCTAACAATGTTGTTGGATTACTAAGTCAGAAATCTTAGAAAAATTGACATCTTTTAAATTGAGATAACAAAACTTATTATTAAAGTGATTTGGAGTTCATAATTACCTGTAATTATGACTAATGAGAGATTACAATGAAAGTTTTTGGTATTTTAAAGCATTTATATAATAATACCATAACAGTTAATTCACTGTGTTTTAGAATACTTTAACATCAATATCAGGTGAGTAGTTTTAGCTTTCATAAGAGTGAATATTGGTGAAATAAGCACCTATTTATTCTTTGTTATGTTTTTGACATTTTATATTTAATGTATACTTTAATGTATAAGAGGAGAATATAGAACTTCTTGTGCTACTCATATCCTTTGTGCATATTTATTTTTTCCCACATCTCAACATAGTAGTATCATATGTTCAGGTTATAGTATAAAACGTACCGTATTACCTTGACAATGTTAAGTTTTTATTATTTTTTGTATTTAAATCATATAACTCACTATTTGTATGTTTACCTACTTGAATTCTTTTATCTTTCAATGTCCTACTTTTTAATTTCTCATTTATTCTACATTTCTGGATGGTTCTAGTAGCACTATTTGTCAAAAGTTTCTGAAAATTGTTATGATTTGTGTCTGTACTATCCTACAGTGGTCACAGATTCTATGTAAGATTTAATCGTCAAGAGAGCAGATTTCCTAGGTGAAATTGTAGGGATTAGACCATGAGTATCTGCTCTATCCCATGGGTTAACCGCTCATCCTCTAGTGGACTGTGAGTGGTGGGCTTTGTAGAAGCCTTTGCTGTCCAGTGAGGGTCACCTCTGCTGCTTCATAGCCATGAGGTATGGGTCCTACTCCTTCATTCACTTTCCCTCATGATCTTCTCACCTGTGAACAACAGGGCCATGAAACAAAATAAATAAATGAGCAAAATAAAAAAGAAATGAGCCAAGGTAAATCTCTCTTTAGGTTGTTTCATCCAGGTTTATTTTTTGATACAGTGATGGGAAGCTGGTTAAAATGACAATGTTTTCATCATTATATTCTTAACTTCAAAAGGATCTTCTCTATTCTCTGAATGTTATTTTAATATTAAACTGTATTCTCTTTTACAGACACAATTGTTTCCATCCAAAGATATTATTGTTTTAAGATTTATTCTCTTACTTCCACTGTCCTGTTTGTTTGTTTGTTTTGTATTCAGTACAAGGTCTATAGGTCTACCACACAGATCCAACTCAAAGTGATCCTGCTGTTTTCATCTGCCTAAGTGCCGGGATTAGAAGAATGCCCTGCCACACCCAGTCTCAGTGGCCATCTCAGCATGACCTGGGGGCGGGGCTGATGTGGCATGCTGGGAATTGAACCTCAGTTGCTGCAGCTAACTAGTGAAGGCACTTTAGTCCATCAAGCTATCTGGCCAGTCCTCTATTGTCTTTTACCTTGTTTTAAAAATCATTTTTCTCTTAGTTACTCTTCTCTCTTGTTGCTGGGACCAATACCCAACATTCAAAATTAGGAAAGGGAAGGCTTATTTAGCTCAGAGTTACTAGAGGTTTCAGTCTATATTCAGCTGGCTCCAAGATAGAGTGGCACATACCCAAGGGCAACCTTTCATGACAGCATCTAAGAGCAAGAACTAATGGCCATGACTCATCCAGGTTGGTGACACTGTACATGGTTTCAAAGTTAATCCAGAGGGGATTCAACCTTGGAAGATACAAAAGTTAAATATTTTGTCATACAGGCCTAGCTTTAATTTGCCCTTGACCACTCAGCAGAAAAGTTTAACTCTAAGGCATAAAACGTAAGGCTAGATTAGTTTGCTGAGCTGTAAAAGGCTTAAATCAACAGCTTCCAACATTGCCAGTTTCACTGATAACCAACTGCAGTTATTGAACACTGAACTATGTATACAACTGCTTCCTCTTAGTTCAAAGAATGTTTTTTTTTTCTTTACCAATATCAGTTAGAAAATTTATCACATCTACACCCTGGGCTCTGTATAACTACTATGAGGACAACAATATGCATTACATCAATTATTGTGAATGGACTACTAATGTGTTTTGAAACTGTTATATTGTTATTTCGTATTAAAAGTAATAAATACTTTATTAAAAGTAATAAAAAATTAAAAAGAAAAGAGCTAAAGGCCAGGTAGCAGTAGCTCAAGCAGCTAACTTCTTTTCTTACATTGAAATGCAAATCACCTGCCCCAGGGGAGGTGCAGCATGCAATTCCACAACAATCAATTACAACTTCCAGAAACTGCCCCATGACTGCACGAGGCTTTGGGGGGATACCTATACACAAACCATAACAATTTTATTTATTTTTTTTTCCATTTTATTTTTCATGTCAGATCTTTCTTAAATGCGTTACAATCTCAGGGGATTTCTTCAGTTTAATAGAGACAAAGCAATCTCAAGTTGGAGACTATCTTTTATTTGAAAAATGCTGAATGTTAAATATTAAGCTATACATTGTCAACTATCTTTATTTGAGCAAATGTTTTAATTTAGACAAATCTGTTTCCACTAAGAATCCTTCACCATTATAAATATAATATTACAATTATACCTGTAAAAATTTTGTTGCAGTTATAATGGTAGTAAGCTTCTTGAAAATTCTTAACAGAAATAAGTGAGGGAAAATGAATTTTGTAATCTTACCTTAACTTTATTTAGTCCCGGTGTCCAAAATTATGTAGCACTTCTAATCAAAGCTTGGTTAATTCAACATTTATATTTTGCTGTTCTATGAAATGAAAGATTACATAGAAGAGTAAATATTTTTTATAAAAATGTATAACTAGCTCTATTTCCAACTCAGTGGGCCCTTATTTTTAACTGTGTGTATTGTCTCCAATTTTTCAGTATTTATTATTATTATTATTATTATTATTATTATTATTATTATTATTATTATTATGGCTGGCTCAGCCTGCCCTGGGGCAGAGCACTTGGTGCCAGGCATCGAACCATGGTCTCTACCATTGTCCTAGCTTGCCTAAGCAAACACTTTTGACCACTGAGCCATCTCTCGAGCCCCTAGTATTTTGAAGATTATAGGGCATGCAACATCCTGCTTATAGTGTTATGGCCCCTTAATAGATGTTTTTATATTTGTTATTGTCTTAGTTAGCATTATCTCATTGGTAAGATAAAATATCTGGTACCCAAATTAAAGACGGAAAGGTTTGTCTCATGGTTTGTAGAGGTTTCAGTCTATAATCAGTCAGCTTTAAGTTGCTAGAAACACAGAAGAAAGAAACTCCCAACCTAAAATATATGTGGGATGAGTGAGTATTCTCTAAATTTGAAGAATAAATTTTAGGAACAATTAAGTTAAGAATAGAACATATTAATGGAAAGAAACATTCCATCCTAGAGAGGGACAAGAGGATACTCGAGCAGGTTTCCAAGGAACCTGCCTTTTCTAGGGAATTTTATAGAGCAAAATCACGAGGAGAGGCAGGTCTAAGGTGGGAAACACGGCAGACATGAGGTGGGACAAAATTGTTGTCAACAATTAAGAGTAAAAGTGTAATCATTTAGGTAATATTGATTAAATTGCGATAAATGGGGAAGTGCATCACATAGCAACTAAACATGAAAACAGAACAGAGGATTTTCCTGTAGGAGAATGTGTTACTGTCTTTTATTTTTCAAGTAGATTGATATCTATTTAGAACATAGGTACCAGTATGTTTATCCCTAGGCAGTTGTGTGGGTGTGTTTGTTTAATCTTTTGTCTGAGATCTGGCCCACAGCAGAGTAGGTATCTTGTCTTCCACACTGGCTCCTTTCAGGGCCTAGACCTGTCTGACTGCCTAGAATACACCTATCTAATTCAGCTGCCTACAACATTATGGCTGATATAGCACTCACCTCCAGCAATCCCAGCATGGGGAAATGAACCAATTGCAATCCTGACATTCAGCCATTTCTGAAAATCCCATTTGCAGTGACAGCATAAACTTTTAAGGGAGGACATCCAGACAAAAACTACAATGGTTATGTAACTTAGTGTTTAAAAACATTCTCCTTTTTAAAATAATATTGTCGTTTATCTTCTAGTGTTATCATATTACATTTACTTTTTTCTTATAAATATGTACCCTGTTATTTCTTCATTGATGCTTTTAATTGTTGGCTTTGGGTGAGAGTAGCAATAAATACATATATTCAATCTGCAGTGCATACATTTTAAATAATCTAAATCATCATAGGATATTTATATTTCAATTCAATTTTTACAGGAACAACATAAAACATTTCAATTATGCTTTGTTTGCTTAATATTAATTAGTGTTATGATTGAATGCAATATGAACCTCATTATGCTCTTATTTACACAGCTTTTAGTTAACATTATGGTGGAACTTAGTTCCTTCTCTTGCTCAGCGTTGCAATGCAGGTGAGGCAGTAGTAAGGTAAATAGCTATGCAGCACAGGAAATATACTCGGGATGAAAGCACCGGGAAATGCCAAGAGTGACATTTTCTTTGAGGCTCTTGAAATCAGCACTGAATCAAAGTATGTTCCTACAGCACATAACATGCAGTTTTCAGCTTTCCTCCAAAATTGGGTTCTAATTTCTCTGCTCCACCTTAGACCTTGTTGAAGTGGGAAAGAGGAGAGAACTGATAACACATTCAGGTTCTGGAATCTGATTTAGACAATATGTGTTTTCAGTTTGAAATTCAACTGAGGATATTCTAAACTATGGACATTTGAAAAGAAGTTAGTACAGAAGGCTATGGAAAAAATGATCAATGTACAGCACACACAATATATATTAATAAAAATGACAAATATTGTCCTAGCTTTCAATGGAGTATAAGATTAGTTTTGTTATTGAGACTCATAATCATGGACACTATATTTATGGTTCAGAAGATTTCTATTGATGAATTTTGTGAGTATTACTATAGTAAATAATGTGTTTTACACAGGGAATATATCAAAATGTATTGAATTTTTAGTATTTCTTGTTTATAAAAAGTATCAAAATTTTCAAGATAAATTAGATTGGGTGTACAAAGTCTACAAAAGAACAATACAAACCAATTCTTCAGAATTATAATTAAAATACCATTAGATTTTATTAAAAATAATTTTTACTTCAATTATCATACTTAAGTTAGTCTGCACACATGACAGCAGAGTGCTCCTTACAGGCATATCACTTCCATTAACAGTGCAGGTTTCAGTGCATAGTTAGCTGGCTCCAATGCAGGGGGAACAGCACAAGGGCAAAGTTCAAGGTGGTGGAACACAGCAAAATCTGCAAGAGAAAGGTGGGGGAGAGCAGACCTCTTTTCCTCCCTTATACTGTAAACAGGCTACCTGCCCTAAGGCAGGTGTAACATGCACACCATGTCCCTTCCCTCCTCTTGGATATGCCCACGCTGCTTACAGAGTGAGGAGCCTGGCTCTATCACATTTGTTTAACTTGAAGAAAACATTTCTTATTATTCCAGATTTTAAAAGAAAATCCAGACTTTTAAAAATATTAATTTCTATAGTTTGCTTGCCTATTTATTTATTTATTTATTTATTTATTCGGTACCAGGTCTCCCTACACAACTTGGACTCCTGGTGATCCTCCTGTCTCAGCTTCCCCAGTGCTGGGATTATAGGTGTGTGCCACCATACCTGCATTTCAGTAGCCAGCACAGCAGCACATCCTGCAGTACTGGGTAATCAACCCAAGTCCTTGTGCTTGCCAGGCAAGCACTTAGGCTGCTGAAACATCTCCCTGGTCCTCTATATAATTTTAAGTTTGAAGTCTATCTTCTATTATGCTTGTTATCTTTGAAATGTCTGTGCACTTTCAATGCAACTAGCTTTTCAAATGTCAAAGGATAGTTGGAAACATCTTTTACACTGGCTTGGTCTCCAAGCATGCCAAAACCTCAGACACATGAGCAGGCAAGAAATAAGAGAAAGGTGGCGTTGGGAAGAATTGCTTCACTGTTTTTAGTTTCCTACATCCAATAAGAAAGTAACTTGGAGGCTGGACAAATAGCTCAGAGAATTAATGTGCCTGCAAACAGTTACAAGAGGCCGGGGGTTTGGACCCCAGGCCTGTCTTGCCGTCCAGCTCCTGACGTGCACTGAGACAGCAATCGAGTCTGGACGTGGAGGTGTGCACCTGTTATCCCAGGTCTTGAAAAGCTGTAAAGAAGCAGATCACTATGAGTCTGATCTAGTGAGACCCCGAAAAACCCCGTAGACCCTTCCCTAAAAAATACAAAAGAAATAAAGGAAAGCAACTAAC
Organism: Myocastor coypus; assembly: GCA_004027025.1. Taxonomy (NCBI): domain Eukaryota; kingdom Metazoa; phylum Chordata; class Mammalia; order Rodentia; family Myocastoridae; genus Myocastor; species Myocastor coypus. Next base: position 7,282 of record PVJA010032004.1, read on the forward strand.
CATTTATTACTTCTAGAAGATTAATCCACCCGACATGAACAAAGTCAATTAATTAGGCAATATGGATAAGATGTAGTTTCCTAATGAAAGAGTTTATTTTTTAGGTAAAATATTAGGCATGATTCAAGAAAGATTAAGTTCATAATGGAAATTCCATAAAATAATAAATGTAGAAGAGGAAACATACAGAGCAAAAAAGTATTGCTTGGATCACTATCCTGAATATTAAAACTAGATCAATCAGCATCTGGACACAAATGTTCTTCAGAAGTATTCCTGATTCAAATCTCACATTATTCATCCCAAGCCTAACCTACAGTTTACCTAAGAATTCTGATACATTTCCTATCTTGTTTAGGATTAATCCTAGAATATATGGGGCTTTTCATTTGTATGAAAGTAATCAGTTATTTACAAAAAATCATGAAAAGATAATACTATGTCAAGAGCAATATAAATAAACTAGGATTTTGGAACTATAATATGAATATATTATATTTATATGATATATATTTATATTTTAGAATATAAATATACAGTTACAAAGAAGTAGGTAAGGAAATGTCAGTTCTTCTTTCTTTTTCTCTTTTCCTTTTTCTTTCTTTATTTAAAAAGAATCTCAATATCGTAGTGCACGCTGATCTTGAATTGGTTGATGTAGCCCGGATTGTCTCTGAACTCACAGCAATTCTCCTGCCTCAGCCTCTCAAGTTATGGGATCACAAGTATGCACTATCATATTCAGAAATATCAATTCTTTGATAAATGTATGGTTCAGTTTCCTCAAACAAATGGAAGTTGGAGATAGCTTCACTTTATGAAAGGAAAACATGGATTTTCCTCATCGATGTATTCTTTCTCCTCTTAATTTAATCTCCAACTCTTCCTCTTCTTCCATTTCATCCTGTGTCCCTCTCCATCACTCTGTCTGTCACTTTGGGGACACAATGGTTGTCTGAATATGTCCTGATAAATCATTTAAATTAACAAAATGATCTATTGTTAAAACTATTTATTTATTTATGTAAGTATATGGTACAGGGTCTCACTACAGAGCTCAGACTTGCCATGATCCTCTGCTTTTCAGCCTCTTCAATGCTGGGGTTACAGGCGTGTGCCACCATGCTTGGTCTTGGTGGCCAGCTCAGTGTGCCTGGGGCAAGGCTGATGTAGCACGTGGTGCCCGGAATGGAACCTCCTGTCTCTGCGCTTGCCTAAGCAGGCACTTAGTCTATTGAGTTATGTTACCAGCCCTGTTATTAACACCAGGACCTGTGAACATAATCACTGTGTTTACTGTAGATTTCATTTATAGAGTTTACTTAATAACAAGTAAATAAAAGTACTGTACTGTGTAGTTATTCTTTTGATTTTTTTTTTTTTAGCAGAGTGAATACTGTAAGTAGATAATTAAGTAAAATTATTTTTCTATGTTCCCCGATATTTCTCATGGTTAATGTGGGTAAGTAACCTCTTTTATATCTGCTTTTGCATGCAATATTTTTATGTTAAGCATCACATGAGGTCAACCAAAGCACTGTTTTAAAAAGCAGTCTGTGTTTTCTCAGTTTGTTAGTGTGCATTTGTTAATTATTAGAACATTAACTTTTACATTTTACCATTTCATACTCAAACAGAGCACATTAATATTTTGTTAACATTTAAGATAGTTCCTGTTTACATCATTTTTTTCTGTTGTATTCTTTTTAACTTGATGTGCTGCATGTTTAAGTCAAAATTTGATAGAAAATATTTGTGTGTGTGTGTGTGTGTGTGTATAAGCATTGGCTTATGTAGTAGTATGGTAGTCAAGCTTAAAATGTTAAAAAAAGGCTTGAAACAGGCTGCATTCCTATTTCCTAGTTGAAACGAGCCTATAATTTTATGACAGAATTTCTCTGTGAGTAACTACAATTCTATTTTTACTAATATTGAACTGAGTAGATGAGGTAAACATTCTTTATTAAAAATAAGATGCTTAAAGTCAACTGATTGTAAAGATTAACCAAATCTTTAAAAAAAAAAAAAACTTCCACGCAAATATTTAATGTTTTATTAAACAGGTATTATAGATGAGGTAAACTGACATATAAAACATGTATTATATGAGATTCATTTTGTTAACAAAGCTATGGGAAGTCGAACGCTTAAGGTGTTCCTATTAGTTGTAGAATAACTTCACTCCATCTGTAAAGTATACCATACTTGCAATGATATACAATCTTATTTTTTTATTTTTATTACTTTTAATAAAAACAATGAAACAGTTTCAAAACTGTTAGTAGGACAGCCACAATAATTAATACAATGCACATTGTTGTCCTCATAGTAGTTGTTCGGAGTACAAGATACAGTCATGATAACTTTTCTATACACTATTGGTACGACTATTTCCTCTCATTGAGCTAAGAGAAAGTAGTTCTTTATATAATCCAATATTTCATAATACAAGTGGGTTATCAGCACTGCAGAAACATAGGGTTCTAGATCTCTTAGACAAGCCTAAATCACTGCTGTTATTGCCTCTATTTAGAGGACAGGAAAAAGAAATGTATAGCCCCATAATTCCAGATGCTTCTAAGAAACAATAACGCTATTAAAGCTAAGTATATCGAGGCTCACACAGAAATATTCACCTTTCATAGTGTCACTCAGAATCTTTTCATTTAGGCAAAATAGTTAGGCCAGCTTTTATAACTTTCTTTCAGCTAGATATGATTAAATTTAAGTAGGCAACTATAGTCTCAATGTTAATACAAATATATATTTATCAGTGTAGCATAACAAATGAAGCTACTAAATGAAGGTGAATCTGGTTGGAAGAATTCTTTCTTTAGTAAATAGCATGTAGAAGATGGGTCTTCTACATACAGAGAAATTCTTATCCATAATTAGAAACCATAAGGTCAAGTACTGCTGGTGGAAAACAGATTAATAGTACTGTTAGAAAGAATGATGCAAACGGAGGTTTCTCAAAATATTAAAGTGACCTCCCATTGGAAGCAGCAGTCGTGGTCTTCCATATGTGCCAAGAGAGAGTGTTTTGGATACCTTCTCTCTCATTGCTCAGACAGGATAGCCAAAGCCCAAAGTTAAGGGAGGAAACATTTACTTAGCTCACAGGTGGTAGAGGCTTCGGTCTATAGCTGGCTGGCTGACAGGGTGGCACATGGCAGAGGGCGGCAGTTCATGCAGTGGAAGACAGCAAAAGCAATGACAGGAATAGACAAACTCTGTCCCTTACACTGAACGTGGTCTACCCTTAATCCCAGCATTTCACTACCTTGATCATCACTGTGAACCCCATTTTCCTCTTCAGATTCACATCTACCATCCATACCTAAGCATTATATACTTGTTATGGTTTATGTCTAGTTGTCCCCCCAAAGCCTCATGGAGTCACTGGGCGGGGACTTCTAGAGTTTGAGACTTGATCCGTGATTCCTGGGATTATGGGATTTAGTACTGATGGGATTATGGGTGGAAGTACTTCTGGGATTATGGGTGTAGCCTAGGGCGGGAGCTAAGGTGCAGAGCCTGAACGTAATATAAAGAGAGACAGAGAGACAGACTGGAGCTCTAGCTGTTGCTGTTGCTCTGCTGCTGTGTTGGTTGGCTGCCTCTGCCGCCATTTTGTTGCTGTTCTGCCGCCATGAACTGGATGCTCTCTGCTCTGTTCCACTCAGCCTTTGGGCCAGCCGAATATGGACTGAAACCTCCACAAACTGTGAGCTAAATAAACCTTTCCTTCCTTCATTTTGAGTGTTGGGCATTTGTTCCAGCAATGAGCAAAAAGTAACTAATACAATACTTTGCTTCATTTATTAGTCCACATTACCTTCCTAGGTTACCAATGCAACTTCAGTCTTAAATAATGTTATGTTTATGTCTAGTTGTCCCCCACCAAAGCCTCATGAAATCATGAGGTAGGGACTTCTATAGTTTGAGACTTGATTCATGATCCCTGGGATTATGTGTTTTAGTACTGATGGGATTATGGGTTTAAGTAGTTTGGGATTACGGGTATAGCCTAAGGCAGATAGTCTGAGGCAGAGAGCCTGAATGCAATATAAAGAGAGACAGAGAGATAGACTTAGGCTGTTTCTCTGCTGCCATGATTGGTTGATTGCCTCTGTCACCATCTTGCTGCTCTTCTGCCGCCATGAACTGCTGGCCTGTGCATTGTGTGTCTCTTCCTTGGATCTAACCATGTATGGACTGAAGCCTCCAGTAACTGTGAGCTAAATAAACCTTCCTTCCTTCACTTTGAGTGTTGGGTGTTTGTCCCAGCAATAAGAACAAAGTAACTAAGACAAATACTGTACAAAATGACTTGTCCAAGAAAGCAGTTGAAAGTGCAAGACATATGACCATTAACCTGAATCAGAATACTGCTTCTCCCTTCAGATACAATTATCCTACTATTCTTGCCACTTTCTGAAGTGGTTCTCAAAGCATACTCATGTAAGTGTCGTTAGTTTTACTGTCCTGCTTTTTGATGTTCTGAATTGACTGAGAGCATTTTCCATTCATGGTCATTTTAACTTTGATGAAGAGGCAGAATTCACATAATAACACTGCAGTGAAAGGTAAACAAAGACCCAATCTAACATTTTCACAATCCTGCTTTTGGATCTGATGACACCTAATAACAGTTGTATTTCTTTTATAACAGCTATTAAGGCTATTCTCTACAGTCTTCCAGAGCTGCTTCAGAAAGTGGCAAGAAGGATGGAATTCAGATGTTCATTATGAGGAGATTTAATGGTAATGTTCCTTTCACTATAATTTTTTTTTAAACTTAAGCTTTCATCATGTATTTCAAATACTCCCCTTAATTTCCAGATAATTTACAAAAATATCCTTCTAATTTCAAGATGATGCCCTAGAGAAAATACTGTCAAATATAATTGTAGAAAAAGTGGGGTTAACTCTAACCTCTAGGCCTACAAAAGCCAGTGGCCAGAGTAATTGTTTAGCAAACAACTAAATGTTCTATACTTACGCTGCTTTAAAAAATCAGAAAAATCACATTTTCCACAAAATATAATGGCAAGATCATTTTCAACTGAAAGTATATTTAAAAATTCCAATTAGAGGTTATACTGAAAATGACAGGGAAAGACAGATTTCAAAGCATAACCCAGAGAGGACTAGTTTACTGGAACCAGTGCCTTCAGAATGATAAACTTCCAAAATATAGCAAGCATAGAGTGGTGAGGAACATTGTAAGGAACAAACTGCATTGATGCACTTGGAGAGACAGAGATAGTACAGGTATAGGGGTGGGGGTTAAAGGGTAGCTCCCTACGCACTGAAGAACCACTCTTCTCTACTCGTCTGAGCTGTCACTCTTGGCATAAAGCTTAATTCATGGTAGAACAGAAAAGGGAAATCACATCTCCCTTACCAAGCCTTTCCTGAAAGATTAGGACATTCGAAACCTAGAGGCCTATGCCCCTTCACAGGTTTCTTTGGATGACCTACAAAAACCTTTCTTCAACTGAAGGTTCATGCTCACATACTGTATCTCATACTCACAAAAGTGGAGCAAATTGATGGAGAGCCCATGTGCAACTGACACACCAAGTGTGACTCAGCATCTTGTCCAGCATGCTGCAGAAAGTACGAATGGTTGCTGCTCTAGAACTTCAGAGGTTTGAAGCAGCTCTGGAAATAGAGTTATAGCTGTTAGCTATAAAAGAAATACAGCAACTGCTGCTAGGTGCTATCAGATTCAAAGGTGGACTTGTAAAACTGTTAGGGTGTGTCTTTGTTTAAATTTTTCAATTCATTGTTATTATATAAATTCTCTCTTCACCAAAATCAAATATTCTAGAGCAGCTTTAAGACACTGTACGCTATCCTTTTGGTGTTGCTACTATTTTCCTTTCTCTTGTCTGGCATGAGTTTCCCCACCTAAATAGTATTATTGCCTTAAGAAACAGGGTTGCTATTTCCTTGGCATTGTGGGCCACAGTCAGTGCTTCTTTTCATCAAGTCCAAGGTCCTTGGCACCATCTTCCTGGTAACATCTTGGTGAGCCTCACCAAGTGGTAAGGACCCTTCGGGGGAAATTTTAGGTATGCTTTTGTTTCTTCTCTTCTCTTTCATGTCTTCGTATCCTTTCTCTACACAGGCATGGATCAAAAGCTACCAGAGTGGCTGTCACTTGGAAACTTCTATAAAAGGATAACTCAGAGTTGGAACTGAACAATTTAAGCTTTTCTGGAGCCAAGAAAACCTCCATGCATCATTCAGATTTATGTTTCCATGAACTGCTTTTTCTGTGAACTTCTATACCTTGAAGATTCCTTTAGAGTAGCTAGATTCTTCCAAGACCCTAGAAAAATGAGTGCTTAAATACAAATCTCCAAAGCATAAGATGTACTTGTTGTCTATTAGCAGAAATAGGCCACACTACAAGAGCACTTTCCAAGACATGTAGTAGCTTCACTAGGTATTTCTTTAGGTCAGCACTGCACTCTTTATTTTGTTTATCTATTTTTTTTTCTTTTCCGCTTTTCTTTAGGTGTGAAGGGTCTACAAGGTCTCACTACACAGATCAGATTCGTAGTGATTCTCCTGTTTTCAGCCTCCCAAGTCATAGGATTATAGGTAGGCGCCTCCATGCCCAATCTCAATGGCTATCTTAGTGTGCCCCAGGTGGAGCAAGGCATGCCGGTCCCTCCATCTGCCTTAGCAGACACTCTAATCTGATGAGCTATCTGTCCTGCCCTAGCACTGCATTCTGTCTCTAGGTTCAGTATGATTGAAAATGTTGCTCACCCAGAAAGATACAAAACAAAGCCCCATCCAGGGTCCTGAGCAGTTTCTCATTCACCTGGTATGAGAGTCCTAGTACCGAGACAGTGCACAGAACCAATCACTGGCCCACAGCAGAGAACATAGTCTTGGAAAACACGAATACTTGCAGGTCCTGATCTCATCAACCTGGAGGAGTTTCTCTACAGTGTTCTTACCAAGCCATTTTTGGCTTCTTCAGCCCTTGATCTCACAAACCAAAAGATCAGAATCATTTTCCAGCAGATAGGACAATGGTCTAAAGTGCCTGCTTAGGCAAGTTTAGCCAAGTGTAGGGATGAGCCCTATATCCCCAGCACCGCATGCTGCGCCAGCCGCACCCCAGGGCAGGCTGAGCAGGTGACAAAAGAAAAAAAAAAAGAATCATTTTACTCCTTTTCAAAATTTTTTTTTCTGTGTATCTATCATCAGTCAGGAAACCTAGATTTTTGTGCCACTAGTTAGCAGAAATATGTTTGAGTTGGGAGAAAAGGAAAGGGCCAGGAAGAGGTGAACAGAATGTATACAAGCTTAACTTTTACAGTTGCTGCCACCTGGGTTACTGTGGACAGTGAGTCCAGAGTTCCTTCCACCTTCCAAATGCTTACAGTTGCTCAGATTGGGCCTAAAAAATTGTTTGGCCTCTCCCCAGTCCCACACAACTTATTTCACTTTGGTACCAAATGATGCTGAAGATGTGTTCTTGTCATACCCTTTCCCTGACAAGTTATCTCTCTACCAATCCACACCATCAGTGTAACATTTTAAAACCCTGCACTCTGCCCTTGGCACTTGGCTCCTGCGCCTTTTGCTAGGGTGGATCTGCTCACTCCATCTATTATCGCCTTAAGAACCTCTGCTGCTCTGTCCTTGCCATTGTGTACTCCATGAAACTCTTTATTCTTCACACACCACACGCAAGAGATACAAAAACAGACTGGATTTTAGTCACTCCTGGTGAAAGAGATACATATTTCACTTTCATTGTAAATTAATAAGGCTATGAATATCCAGATATAAATTGTAGGCATCGCAAGAAGTGAGGTGCAGCATATACTGTGAAAGGGAAAGAAATGGTTCAATGGAAGGAAAACCCAGGATGAAGAAGACAAATGGAAGAAGGCAAGAATATACAGCTCTATACCCAGAATAGTTTGAATAACTGTATTGCTGATTTCTGCTGGTGTTTTGCAAGGAGCAATTGATACTTAAAATATTTTTACCTTTTTCTAGTTTCTTACAACTTCTTTGTTATTGTTTTGTTTTTGTTTTTCTTTAAATGAATGTTACATGTTTGTATCTGGTAACCCGAATAGCTAACTTAAAGATAGCATCGTGCAATCTAGCAACCGTTGCTGTATTCCTCTTACTTTGTTTAGTAAAATATTGTATCATTTCTAATGCTTCTTTTCTATTACTATTTTGTGTTCTTTAAAAAGAAAAAAACAAAAGAGTTCCAAACACCGAGGAGGAGCATGCCTGGTGGCCTGCTGAACAAACAACAACTGAGCATGTTAGTAGGACTCCAAGATGGCCAGATGCTTTTGTAGCTTTGTTAATTTAATTGGAATTTGGGCCTGTTTAATTCTAGCCAAATAATCTCAAAGGAGCTGATAATTTTGTGAGTCCTTTGGAAAATCACTTCCAAACAGGAAGAGAGATGTGCACAAAGAACAAAGCGACCGATGCACTTGCAATCCTTACAAATGAGAATATTAGACTTTCCAACTGATAAGATAGTTGCTGATACCTTGCTTCCTCTCATTAAAGGTTTATCTATTTGGGTTTTTTTTTTTATTAATTCAGTGTCAACAATTAAAAGGAGTAAAGCTAGAGGACTAGCATGACATGTAAAGATGTAGAAAAAATTCAGGAAAACTGTGCATTTGAAATTAACATTTTATATTATAAATATATGAAAGAGAAATCTATTAGCCTTGATTTGAGCAACAGTCTATCCAAAGAAACATACATCAAATAATCATTACCATTCAAAAAATGGTCTAAGAAGAGTTCACAGGGAGCAGTAGTGATTATTCTTTTATGCTTTTATCATTTTTAAACTTTGAAAATTTTATTGAGTTACTATCATATACCGAAGATTGATGTTTTAGAAATCATAATACCCAGTTCAATTTCTCTTTATTATCCTTTTCCACATTTTTATAAAACATTCTCCTCTCAAATATATAATTTTATATAATTTAATTATGCATGTGTCCACACATATCACTGATATAATATACAGTAATATAATATTATAGAAGTATACACAGTAACAAAAGTATGCATATATGAGTATACTTTTAGGATATCTAGAATTATAAGAAAGATAATATCATAAATGTAAGTATATACGTGCATCGTAGAGAAAATACAAATAGAAAATTCCAGGAAAAATTATAGGGAACAAGAAACTTCTTGGAGGCCAGGGTTACTGTTCAATTTCACTGTGCCTTCCTATCAAGCTAAAGGTCCTAAGTTTGATTTCCATTACCAATCAAATAGAAAAATATGGAAGTTTCATGGTGGTAAAATGAAGCCCTCATCTCATTTTTTAAGAACGAAAGTACAAATGGAAAGAATCCCGCTCCACCAGAGTCAAAGGGCCAAAGAGGAAGATATAAAAGACCAAACAAGCGCTGACAGAAGAAATGGCAAACAACAAGAAAAGGCAGGAAACAGGATATGATGTGGAGGAGTCAGCTGCCATGGGTCAATAACAATGAAAAAGGTTCAAAGCAGGTTAGTAGGATAGTTACAATAATTGATACATTGCATAAAGTTCTTCATTTTTAAACAATTTATGTGTTCATTCAATGGAAGTATTCTCACGTTATATGACGTTAACATTGATTACTGACTATTGGTTTAGTAACATAAAACTAAACTCAGCTCATTGTTGTGGACCAATCATAGAAAATTTCACCAAGCACAAGATATCTTTTAGTCTTAATTAAATTTAAGCATCTAAGTAGCAGTATACTTTTAGCACTATCTGTGTGGTTTATTAGAGCTTCAGAGAATTTTAGCTTTGTCTTCACATACTTCTCTGGTAAATAGCTGGCCCAATTTTCTTGAACTTACTGAGTTAAAAGTATTCTATTAATTACCACTTTTTAATTGCTTTAAAAGCACATTTAGGTTTAAATTTTGTTGCATTTTGCTCAACACAAAGTCAGTTATGCTGTGGATCCCTGGAGGGTCTTTCCCAACTCAAATCTTTAGTCAGGGCTCTGTAGTTGGATGTGGAAGCACTCACTGGTCTGCTTCTCTCAGTGTGAAATTTCTGCTTCACAATTAAATGTGGAAGCAGTCTGGATCTCAGTTGTCAAGAAATCTTAAACTGTCTTAAGAAACATTTGTTTATTTGACGTATCTCTTATGATGGTTGTTAGATTTCTCCAAATTTTTCACAATTATAACTTCAATTGTTATTAGAGTTTGTGAAATTCTCCATTTAAGAAGTGGATTTTTGATCACTTTGTAATTTCATTGCTTGTTTTCTTATAAAATGTATATAATAAGCTATGAATTCCTTATGGGGAACTAGCATTTTCCTTTCAAATCACATGAAATTTCTAATATAAAGCTCTATAATATTTATGGAGGAAATCAATTCAAAGCAATGTGCTAATGAACTTTCTAAATTAGCACCATACTCAAGCATTTGCTTCATGAGGCAACAACCTGACCTGTATTTATGTGTACCAAGGGGAGAGACAATTATCACAACACCAATTTTCAGGCCCCATTGATTTAAATATAAATTTATGACCTTCTATTACTAGATGGATACAGTTTTCACTGTCTGTGTATCTGTGAGAGTATGAATTTCTTTCTGGTTTTTGTAGCTTTGTTTTTTTTTCCATGAAAACCTTAATATTCCAAAATGGAACATCAATATACTTTTCTCTATCTCTTTTTTTAAGAACTCAAATTTCCCTAAATTTTTATATCAATTAAATTGTGAATCCAGAAATTATTATTAGGTGTTTGTCTTGTATCTCTTAAGGAGTTATATAGTAAGAAATTAAATTCCTGGCTGGAAGCTAAAGGGTATAATCTATATTGAAACAAAGCACTCAACTTTTTATAATTTCCATTTGTAAAAATTGCAATCTTATTTACATAAAAATTATGGGTCTGTGAATGAATATGATACTATTAATGATAGCTGGAAATAAAAAGAAACCAAATATGTTGATATAAAAGGATAAAAATGTTGCATTTAATTATAAACATCAAAGATGGCCATGAGATTCATAAAAAATCTTAATGAATGAATTATGGCTTAGTTGCACAGTGGAATGGCATAAATAGGAAAAATACAATAGAAGCAAGAGCAGTAATATGAAATGAACCTGATAATTTAAATTTGAGCAAAGGAATCAAAATTTAAATGAATGAATACAGTATGTTTTAACTCACAAAATATTCAAAACAAAGAAAAACTAAACTACACAACATTAAAAGACATCGATGGATATGTAAAAAGAAAAATCCGAGATTAATATTCAGCTAAACTAGAATAGGGAATGTAGAATTTACCTACAAGTTGCTCAAGGGAGTCAAAATGTTTTATTATGAAATTTTATTTCATAATAAGTTGTTCTAATTTCTTAGTTTGTTTTATAGTCTTAGTATATCACTTGTAGAAAGTCTTTCATTTCTTTTTTCAAAAAATAAGTTAAAGTTTTTTAAAAGAGAGGAGTCAAGTCTAACCTTGGCATCATTTGCGAGAATAAGATCTCTGAAATTTCCATGACACTTGAGAGCTATTAGACATTTTTAGATACAACAAGGAGAGGGCCAATTTACCCTGTTCCTGCTTCATCCCCCTCTGCGTGAAATCTTTCTTTTATGGTGCCATGTGCATTTAGATATACAGTTTTGTTTTTGTAGGTAGAAACTGTCTCCATGGTTTTAAGCCTTTAAAGTTAGACCAGTCTTTAACTGTTTCATTTCCTTAGAAAGATATCTGCTTTATAAAATGTTATTGCATTAGCAAAGCATGCATACAGCAAGGGTTTAACTAGGTTGGTTATTTTGTAAACATGCTCCAGTGTGATTTAAAGTAGATCAATCCTATAAAAACTCTAAACTTTGAAAACAAAGACGTTGTTTTTAAAGATCATAATTTTTTGCAAGGAATTTTCTGATTGTTTATTTAACACAAGAAGCATGACTTCTGTTCTGTTTATGCAGGTGTGTGTGTGTGTGTGTGTGTGTGTGTGTGTGGTATATTCAAAAAATTATCACAACATATTACCATTTTATTTTGTGTGTTTTTATAACATAAGATTTAATAATTTAAAACCCTAAGACACAACACTTGAATTTAAAACAAAGTTTCATATATTGGACAAAACTGAATAAAAATATGGAGGGATCTGCCTAAAACTCTCTTCGAGTTTTACATACCAGAATTTTTTTTTTCCTCATCAAAGAGACATTCATAGAAATTTGAGCATGACTGGTTTGCTTAAACCATAAATTATCAACATGTGAACTAAGCGAAAATCTTTGCAGTGGTTTACATGTTTATATTTAAGTTACTAAGCATCCATGAAAATATGCCTGAGATAAGCAATGAATATATATTAAGCTTTTGCTAATTTTATATTTCCATGTTTGTAATCAAACACTGAGAAGACATTTCTGATGGGAAATTCACCCTATGAACAACAAGACTGAATAGTGCATGACATTTCACATCTGCATATGTCTTTTGGCAGGGTCCTATGATAGTTTAGACGTGGAAACCCTCAAAGTTTCAGGAGATCAAGGTTTTATACAAGGTAACAGAATTCATAGTTTAAATGTTTGGGCAGTGATTGTGTCATGGGGGTTCTGATCTCAGCTGTATGTCAATTTTTTGATGCTATCATAATTGAAAAGACTAATGGGAAGTGGTGAAATTTTTAAAAGAGTAGAAGATTAGTTGAAGAAAACGGATGCTTGAGTGAATGCATCCCCCTGAGGACTGAATCTCACCCTAGGATACTCCACATACCAGGAAGTGAGAAAGTTTGCCCAACAAGCATCTCTGTCATGATGCTTGGCTACACCTCAGGCTCAAAGTGATGGGCTAAGGATCCACAGACTGCATGCTCTGAAATTGTTATGAAATTCATGATATCTGCTGGTACATTGTATAATCTCACGAATGAAGATTTAATATTTTTTAATATTTCTACATAATTATAAAATATACTTTTTATTTTAAAATAAAGATTTGAGAGCTGGGGAGATAACTCAGTGGAATAACTGTTTGCCTGGCAAGCACCAAGCCCTGAGTTCAATCCCTGTTAGTGGAGGTGGGCAAAGTATGGTGTCTAATTACTCTTCCCTCATTGCTGAAACAAACACGTGACACCCCAAAACAAGGCAAGGAAGGATATGTTTATTTAGGTCACAGTTATTAGAGGTTTCTGTCCACACTCAGCTGGATCCAAGGCAGAGAGGCACATAGAGCCAGAGTTCGTGGCAGTGGAACACCAACAATAACAACAAGGCAACTCACCAATCAGGGCAACAGAAAAGGAGTCTGTTTCTCTCTTACATTACACTGAGGTCCTCTGCCTCAGGATATCCACCTCAGGCCACATCCATAATCCCAATAGTACTTTAGAACCATAATCTCATCCTGGGATCACCCATAATCCCAGTGGATCATGAGTTAATGTCAAACTCTTGAAGTCCCCACCTCATGACTGCATGAGTCTTTGGGGTGTTTACAAATAGATACAACCATAACATATGGTAATATCAAAGCACATTTTTATACATATAGGAAATAAAATCAGCTAATATTAATAGAACTTTAATGCAGTATGCTTTAGTTAATATTTTAATTCTGGTAGCAGTTCATTTACCTTCATTAACACTGGTGGATTAGTAGAAATTTACAAACAATTTGACTCAGTCAACAAAAATTAAAAAGGCAAATTTTTAGAATTCAAACTGATTGTTATGCCTTGAATATATACACTGAGGCAAACAGCTGCAAATTAAATATAAAAAGTGGCAAAATGAGAATAAAAACATCAGCATACTAAAGCACACTCCTGTAGGTGCAGGGGCCAGGGATTTGATCCCTAGGCCTGCCCTGCCAGCCCTAACCAGGAGGAGGATTGAGACAGCAATTGAAACTGAGTGTGATGGCTCACACCTGTAATCGCAGCTCTTGGGAGGTTGTAAACAGGTGAACACTATGAGTTCGATCTAGTAGTGAAACCCTGTAGACTGTAGTGAACATCTTGTACACTCTTCCCTAAAATGCAAAAAAAAAAAAAAATTAAAAAGAGAATAAAGCATGGCCAAAAATTATTCCATATAAAATGTAGGAATTCTTCTTGAAAAGTATCTAAACATTTTTAGTTTTATGGATTTATTGTTGAGAGAGGATCTCACTAAATTACTCAAGGTAGTTTTAAGTCTGGGCTTATGTGATGCCATCTATCCCATTACCTCAGTTTGAAATAGCAAAGAAAACAGGCACAGACACAACACCTTTCTTGAAGAAAATAAAGGACTGTAAACATAATTTCATGTTAAATCAACTGTGAAGCACAAATTTTCTCTTTTATCCTTCTCTATTTAAGTCATTTTAAGACTATATAGACTGTATATATATTGTTTTAAAAATACTTTAAAAATTTTTCTATACAATGAAAACGATGTTGCTCTAAAAAAAGGAGATTAAAGAGCATACCAACAATAGTTGGGCGTGGTGGTGCATGCCTGTAATCCCAGCACTTGGGAGGCTGAGGCAGGAGGATCGGTGAGAGTTCGAGACCATCCTGGGCTACAGAAGTGAGCCAAAGCCAGCCTGAACTGCATAGTGAGACCCTGTCTCAAAAAGACAAGAGAGAGAGAGAGAGAGAGAATACCAACAATGTAAAGGTATTATTTGCTATTGGAGGGAAGAACAACATAGTGAAAAGCGAAAGCGGTCCTACTCCCAAAACTGATTTGCAGATTTGATACAATTCCAGTAAAAATAGTACTAATACACCTTAATGACCTAGTGAAAATATTCCTAAATTCCCCCATAGATGAAGGACTTATATTAGGAGCATGTGAAGAATTGGAAAAAAAAAAAAAAGATCAGACCTCCCAAATTCAAAGACAATAAACAAACTGAGCATCTGCTACATTCTATTTTTTACCTTTTAACTGCTGCCTAAAAAACTCTTCCTAGCCGGGCATGGGGGCTCACGCCTGTAATCTCAGCACTCGGGAGGCTGAGGCAGGAGGATCGGTGCGAGTTCGAGACCAGCCTGGGCTACAAAAGTGAGCTCAAGGCCAGCCTCAACTGCATAGCGAGACCCTGTCTCAAAAAAAAAAAAAAAAAAAAAAAAAAAAAAACTCTTCCTGTGCCTCTTAAAATAAATGGACATCTGAGATAAATATACAATTGTCAGATGAAGAAACACAAATGTAAACAAATACATGAAAAAATTTTCAACATCATTGATCATTCAAGAGAGGCAAATCAAAACAACACTGAGATTCCATATCACCCCAACAAGAATTTCTGTCAAGAAATCAATCAATAAAAATGCTGGAGGGGATGTATGGGCAAAAAGACCTTTCTACTACTGGTGAAAATGTGGACTTGTGTAGCCACTATGGAAATCCATTTGGAGATTTCTTATAAAATCTAAGATGAGAGCTCCTATTTGAACTCACCATTTGCTTTCTGGGTATCTTACCATAATAGTTATCATACTACAGTGACACTTGTGCAACCATGTTTACAGCAGTACAATCTGTAATAGCTAAAACTTGGAAACAATCTAGATGTCCATCAATATAAGAACAGACTTAAAATGTGTATTTTTACATTATGAATTATTATGCATCCATAAAGAAGAATAAACTGGATAATTTTAAAGGTAAATGGAATTAATTTGAGACATGCTCAAAAAATCAATCAGACCCATATGTGTGAACATCAAATTGTTGTACTAGCATGAGAAGACGGACAAGATAATATGATTCAAAACATGCACTGAATATTGAGAGCAGAGGAAAAAATGAGCAAACTAAAATTGCAATGAGGGAGAGATGTAAAGAAGAGAAAATGAACACACAAGATAGTTAAGATAGTTTTATAGCTAGTTTCTCTTAGCTCCTTGAAAATAATGTTTTGTTCTAATATTCTTTACACAAGATATCATGCCTAAATCTTGAACTGTAATTAGCTACTACTAAAGACAACAATATGCAATGTACCAACTATTGTAAGTGTCTCATTAACCTGTTGTGAAATTCAATTTAAAAAAAACTTCCATATTCCTGATTTGTTGACATTTTAAAAAATGTCATAAATAACACAAATAAATGTTCATATTGCAATTAAATAATAAAAGAATATATTCATGTAATTAGTGTATTTTATACTAATTTATCACTTCTGATGTTAACTGTGCAGTATATCTGACCAAAGTATAAAAATTAATATTGATAGTTAAGTTTTACCACAAAATGATTAGTAAAATTTATTTAATTCTTATTGGTATACCCTATCTTCAAATTTCATTTTTTATTCATGTATTTTTCATGAAGTTGAATTGTCTACTGATTATAGAAATAAAACATAAGATATCAAGTTCTTTTGTAGATTCCAGTAATTCAAGATAGCATGATGAGCCAGGGATATAGCTCAGTGGCCTAAGTGGCTACCTGGCAAAAACAAGACCCTCAGTTCCATCCCTAGTACCAAAAAAGTCCCCCAAAACCAACAGATAGCATGACCTCTACCACCAAAGAAAGTATTCCTATCAATAACTGTTACGGTTTCTGTCTAGTTGTCCCCCCGAAGCCTCATGGAGTCATTGGGCCGGGACTTCTAGAGTTTGAGGCTTGATCCATGATCCCTGGGATTATGGGTTTTAGTACTGATGGGATTATGGGTGGAAGTACTTCTGGGATTATGGGTGTAGCCTAGGGCGGGAGCTAAAGTGGAGAGCCTGAATGTAATATAAAGAGAGACAGAGAGACAGACTGGAGCTCTAGCTGTTGCTGTTGCTCTGCTGCCGTGTTGGTTAGCTACCTCTGCCACCATTTTGCTGCTGTTCTGCCTCCATGAACTGGATGCTCTCCACCCTGCTCCACTCAGCCTTGGGCTATCTGACTATGGACTGAAAACTCTACGAACTGTGAGCTAAATAAACCTTTCCTTCCTTCATTTTGAGTGTCGGGTATTTGTCCCAGCAACGAGCAAAAAGTAACTAATACAGAACTTGGTACCAGAGAAGTGGGGTCGTTGCTGTGACTATACCTGACAATGTGGATTATAAGCTTTTGGAAATGGCTTATGGGAAGAGATAGGAAAGGTTCAGAGATGTCAGCTAAAAGCAAAGCAGTAGAAC
>PVJA010032005.1:6841-24544 GCA_004027025.1 Myocastor coypus
TTTTTTTTTTTTTTTTTTGCTATAAGGTCTGGCTATGTGGATTTGAACTCACTTATCTAGCCCAAGATGACCTCACACCAGGCGATACTGAGCCTACTGGGCGTGGAGATTGGGGCAATGCACCTCCAAGCCCAGCAGTGCATTTCTATGTGCTTAGTTCCAAATGCTTGCTTGAAGTTTTCTTGGTGAAAAAGGGAAAAGACAGCATAAGAAAGGAAAGTAGGGGGCAAGGTGAAGGAGGAAGTGAGGTAGGATTATCTTATTTTAAACTAGTAGTTCAAACTACTAGTTTATTTGAGAATTAAACTTAAAATATGTACAAATATAAATAGTTCTTCATACATGATTCATATTTGTTCCTATGTATGCCTTCTAGTCATGCTTACCATTTCCCTTGGTTTGGGCATTTCATAAACATTTTACAAATGGCTCTTTCTACAATAGTATCTCTATGCACATGAGGTCACTTAAAATTCTTTGCATCTCTATGATTTATGCTATGGCTGGATTTGTCAATGACCAATTTACTACCAAAAATGTCTCTCAGTTTTAAAAAATATTCTTGGTAGAAATTGTTTTTAGCTTCTGTCATGGACAGTTCTTTTCACTTTAACAAAATACTTGACCTCCAGATGACAGAAGCAAATGGATTACAATATTTTGAGTCATGGTTCATCTGTCTCAAAGCAGAAGTGGCATGGTGAGCAGGTCTGGGTAAAGCTTAAGCCATCTATGTCATCACAACCAAAAAAGCACACAGAAAGCAGGAACTCCCAGTGACTGGCTCCTCCTCTAGGCCACCTCCTAATGCCACACTCATCTGTTGAGATATCAAGTGAATGAGCACACTCAGAAGTACAGCCTTGCCATATCCACACATCTTTTAAAAGCCCTGGAACTATCTTCAAGTCTGGATTTAAACCATAATAGTGATTTGATAACAGCCATGATAATAACTCATTTACCAACATGGACTGGAGAGGCATGTCAATAAACTAACAGTGTAGTTACTTAGAAAATAGTGGATGGGTTCTACATCGCAAAACTACTGCAATTCTTCTCAAACACATGATATATTTCCACATTAAGTAATTAATTGCGATTCTTAAGTTTTCATCCATAAACTTGGTCATTATCCAATGTATGTGCTCATGCATGGGGATTTTCCACAGATAAAAATAGCTTAAATCCTAAAAGTATTTTTTTTTAATTTGGGAAGCTTCAACTGCCACCATCACATATAATAAAATATTGATGAAAAGTATAAGGTTCAAATGGATCAAGAGGCTGAAGATGAAAACTTAGGGGGAGTTGGCCTTGTTCCAAGAGCCTATCACCAACCCCAGTGTTCTGTACTGTGAAATCGAGTACTGAGTTGAATAAAATATGCTGTGTGTGTTGTGTAAGCAAACACTCAAGGTATATAAAAGAACTAGCAGATAATAAAATACAACTGAGACATGCAGAACATTTGGGAATTTTTGGACAAGACATATTAAAATAGAGAACACTATAAAATGCAAAATATTTGAAAGGATTTTTAGTATATAAAAGATAAAATGGGAAATTGAACATGCAAATCAATTTAAATACTAGTTTAAAAAAAAAAACAGCAATATAGTTAGAATTCAACATATTTAGTGAAGTGTAAAGCTGAAACCTATAATGATAACATAAATAAATTTTGAGGGCTGGCCAGATAGGTCAGCAGATGAAGCATCTGTTTAGGCAGGCGCAGAGACTGGGTTTCATCCCAGGTGTGCCATGTGGGCCCTTGCTGCCCTGGGGGCACACTGAGATAGGGATTGAGACCATGCATGGTGGTGCGCACCTGTAGTTCCAGCGCTTGGGAGGCTGAAAACAGGAAGCTCACTAGGAGCTGATCTGTGTAATGAAACCCTATAGATCCTGAACTAAATACATTTTTAAAAGTAAAAAAGAAATGGGAGTATAATATACTGACAGTAATAAGGATTATGTAAAATCTCATGTAATATAAAATTTTATGCATGAACAGATTTAATAGGGGAAAATAAAGTAGGAATTATTTTTAAGTAGAAAAATATTTTGTATTTTTCAAACATTGTTATTGCACCCAAATATCCTTGAAGATCAATCTACATACTTCACCTCACTTTACTTATTTGTGTATTTATTTTTTACTTAGGATTGAACTCAGGACCTTGTGCCTGCCAGTCAGACACTTAAGCCTCTGAGATATAACCCTGTCCCTCAAAACTAATAAAAGACATGTCAAGGAATTATAATGCAAGTCACAGCTAAGAGGAATATGCCAATCAAAATCAGATAAAGGTGTAGCAATGTCACAATAAACGAAATGGGAAGCAAGTTCCTAATTTAGATCAGCAACTTAAAAATGTTCCCTGTAAGAAGAAACTCTAAGCAGCACCATGCCTGTCTGGCGAGGGCAAGGTAGGGATGTGATTCACACACCAAAAACGCAAAAACAACAGCAAAAAGACTAACTGTAAACCTAACAGAAGAACTATTAATAAGAAAGAGACCTGAGAGAAAAATTAGTGAACGATATACTAACAAGAGATTAAGAGTATCTATTAATCTAGAATTTCTCTCACTCAAATTTGCTAATAAAAATATAAATTACCAGAGAAATAGTGAAAAGCCTATGTTTTACTTAGTTAAAGTAAATGATTGATTTACTTAGGAAGAAAAAATACTGAGAAAAATCAGGCACATTAAACAGCAATTAAATGCACAGGTGAAAGCTGTTTTGAATGGGATTTCTAATCCTAGCATTTTTGTGGACGAACTTGAAGCCTATACAGATAAAAGTGCACAAGTGGAGGAAATACTCATAAGTGAAATAAGTGAAAGCTACATATGTAAGCATCGTATTGTTTCCCTAGCATCACAACAATCACTATGCTTTCTGTAGTGGCTGTCCCAGTCTACGTTCCCACCAAAAGCAGAAAAGGGGGCCATTTTCCCCTCCAGCCCCTCCAGCATGCGTTATTAATTGATTTCCTTATTATAGCCATCCTTTCTGAGCTGACATAGTATCTCGATGTTGCTTTAATTTGCATTTCTCAAGTGACCAGTGCTGTGGAACATTTTTTCGTGTATTTATTTGCCACTTGTATGTCTTCCTCTGAGAAATGTGTCCTCATGCCATATGCCCATTTTTGGATTAGGTCTTTGAGGTTTGGGGATCTGAATTTTTTTTTTTTTTTTTTTTAGTTATTTATATATGCTAGGTAAAAGTCCTTTGTCTGAGTGATTGTTGTTATGACTTTTTCCCAATTTACAGGCTGTCTTTTCACTCTTCTTGTGATTTCTTTTGATGTGCAGAAACTTCTTAAAAAGATGAGATCCCAGATGTGGACTCATTGAAGTATTTTCCATGAAGTTTGAGTCTTGTTTGTGAATCCTCTACCTGCCGCTAGGTGTTCAAGATTTCCACCCCCTTTCTCTTCAGTATATTTATGTTTCTGTTTGTTTTACTGTTTAAATCTTTTTATCCATTTTGACTTTAGTTTAATGCATGGTGAAAGACCTGTATCTAGTTTTAGTTTTCAGTTTGTAAAGAGACAGCTTCTGTTAAAGAGGCTATCTTTCTTCCAATGAACATATTTGGCTCTTTTGCTAAAGATAAGGTGGCTGAATGTGTGAGTAGGTAAATTTAAAACTTCTAATCTGTTGCATTGATCCTCAAGTCTGTTTTGTTTTGTTTTCTTTTGATTCATTTTCTTTTGTCTTGGGAATCCCATGCTTTATTAAAGTAGCTTTGTAGCTTAATTTCTATTGGGATTATAATGTCTCCTGCCTTGCCTTTGTTGGCCAAGATCACCTGTGTGATTCTAGATATTTTCTGGTTCCAAATTAATTTTAAGCAATGTTTTCTCTAGATCTGTGAGATATGCACATATGTGCACCCATGTTTATAGCATGTGCATCCATGTTTTCAGTACAATTATTCTTAGCCCAATGACCAAAATACTTATCAGCTGAAAAATGGATAAAATATGATGTGATATTTTCATATGGTATAGCATTACAGCTTAAAAAAGACAGACTTTAGGCCTATATAGATAAAAGGGTGTAAGGAGAGGATGTATTTGTAAGTGAAATAAATCAAAGCCACATGTATAAACATTGGATTGTTTCCATAGTATCAGGACCTGAAAGAATAAGTGAAATCAGAAAGGCACAATAGATATAATGAAAGGGAAAGAAACTGAACATAAGGAATATACAGCAGAGATTAGAAAAAGGAGAAAAGATAGGAAAAAGGACATGAGAAGAGTTATATAAGTATATGTACTGGAGATGAAATTATTGTACCACTCTTTGCTATGTGCTTTTTGAAAGTAGTTTTACTTTGACTGACTCTATATGCTAATCAGAGCAAGTATCTACAATCAGAGCAATTAGAGACAGTAATGTGCAATATAAAAGCCACGGTTTACTGTTTTTCATCTTTTTAAAAATGTGTACTATTTCTAATGTCTTATCAATTATTATTATTATTATTATACTCTCTTTGAAATAAATTAAGAAATAAAGAATAAAAAGGACAAGAAAAGCTGGGTGTGGTGGCTCACACCTGTAATCCCAGACCCCGGGAGGCTGAGGCAGGAGGATCGGTGTGAGTTCAAGACCAGCCTGGGCTACAAAAGTGAGCTCAGGCCAGCCTCAAGTGCATAGTGAGACCCTGTCTCAAAAAGACAAAACAAAAAAGGACAAGAAAAAAATGGCAGGTTTGTTGATAGGAGGAGTTAATATTTAATTGTTTGGCAAATCAATTAAATATTGATACATATATATGGTAATATGAGCATCACATTTGATAATAACAATATGTCACATAACCACTATTGTTAATCTTCTATTCTTGATTTGAAATTCTGTATGATTTGTATTGTTCTATGTTGCTTTCTTTGTGCCATTGATTTTGTTATTTGTGTTTGTTTTGTGTTTTTCTTCTTCAAGTTAAAGCATTTAAGTGAAGAATGGACATTAATCATGTTCTTATGAAAATCTAATTCCTTTTGAAAATTACATGTACTGAAAATTTGAAACATGCCAAGCCCATGACAAAAAAGTACAAGAAAATAAACAGTACTCAGCTTGTAAGGAGAATGTACTAACGTTTCAGAGTGTCATGTCTTAGTGAAGTTAGAAATATGAGAAAACCCAAGGCTGAAAGAATATTGGAGTAGCTAGAGATGATAACCTGAATTTTGGAATAATGATAAGTCTCCTGTATCACCCACCAACACCAGTTGTAGGTGTACACCTAACCAACGCGATGGTTGTTAACCAAGGCATGAACAATGCTGCCTGTGCACCAAGAGGCAGCCAGGATTTTGGGTTGGGGAGGCCTTATTAACTGTAACTGAACTGAACTCTTCCCTTGTGTTACCAAAGCAGATTCAGATGCAATTTATGCAAGCAAAGGTTTAGATATTACTTCACAAAATAACTGATGAAAAGTTTGTATGAATCTTAGGATATTAAACAGAAGCTGGGGCCGGGAAGATAGCTCCGTGGCACAAGTGCCTGCCTGCCAAGTGCAAGGTCATGAGTTAGAACCCTGGCCCCACAAAAAAAAAAAAAAAAAAAAAAACAGAAGCAATTATTCCTTTTTCGTTACCATTAAGGCAGAGTATATGTTCTTTTCCTTGAATATACTTATTGATATCATTCATTCTATGCTTTTTTTTTCAATTGACATATTCAAAGGCAAACACTGATTTTGGGCATATGAGGTAGCTGAGTGCTCAAATCGCCTTCTTAGACAAATGCAGGGACCGGGATTCGATCGCAGCACCACATGCCATGCCAGTCCCTCCACTGGGGCTTACCAACCTGGCCGTTGAGCCTGAGTATAGTGGCACAGTCTTCAATCCCAGGGCTGAAGAGCTGAAAACAGGAAGATCACTATGAGTCCCAGCTGCATGGTGAGACCCTGTACAAGATATGTTAAAAAAAAAAAAAGCTTTACTATGGTGAGTTTTACAGTTACATCTATGGTGCATGATGAAGTTATATGGAGGGACAAATATGAGTCCAGAACATATTGAGTTACTTTCCATGACATGGTCACTTATATTCTGGAACTCCTAACAGATTAAATACCCACTGTTCATATACATGATGTAACTAACCACAAAATTATCAGTAACATACCATATCTAGTTGCTTTGAATTATATGTTTACAGGAAATACTTCTGAAAGGGCAAGATGAAAGACAAGGAAAGATAAAAAGAAAGAAAGAAAGAGAGAGAGAGAGAGAGAGAGAGAGAGAGGAAGGAAGGAAGGAAGGAAGGAAGGGAGGCAACATGTTCCTATAGAGGAATGGAAACAAAGCAAAAAATAAAAATGGGATACCTACGTTCATAATATGGAACAACAGTTTTATTATAAATATCCTTGACCTCTTGAAGGATTCCTGGCATGCACCAGTATTATTTTAATTATGAGGATTTGTTTTCCCAGTTAGTAAATCTAAACGACATCGCCTAAAGCACATGATGCTGCATTTCCTCACCCATCACAAAGGAAGTATAAAAGGTCCTGGGCTGACAGATTTATACTCTAGGTATCAGCTTCCTGGTCCTGAACTGAACAGTCCATTCCTGACACAATGTGTTACTACAACAACTACTATGGAGGCGTGGGCTATGGCTATGGTGGTCTGGTCTGTGGCTATGGTTATGGTGGCTATGGTTATGACTGTTGCCGCCCCCTATGCTGTAGAAGATACTGGTCCTATGGCTTCTACTGAGGAACTGCCACAATTTCTTAGCCTGTTAGTTATAACATCTCGTTTTGCTGACATTATATCCAAGTTGCTTCGTATGATAAATTTTTCAGTATCTTTAAAACATCAACAATATACTAACCTATAAAAATTAAAATAAAACTGGCCATGGCTTTTTAAATTATTCAGTATCTGTAGGATCGTTTGTAAAAAAAAAATTCTTATAAAATTTTTATTATCCTATATAAAGTATAATCAAATTGGACTCAATTTTTATATAAACAGTTGTGTTACTAAATAAACTCTATTTCATGTGTATTACTTTTCTGCCACATTTAATTTGCTTATATACTTCTCTATTTGTGTATGATTGGACATACCTGTGTGACTGTTGTGCTGTAGCAGAGAACAAGATTAAGACAGAGATGAAAAGAAAGTTATGACAAATTGATACAGGTGGAACAGAGGGAGCGAGGAACTGCTTTTGCAATATTTAGAGTGTAAACTGTAAAAACATCAATTTTTCTCACACACCATACTGATTGATTTTCTTTCACTTATGCCCTTTGTTTCTTAAATATCTTTTTCTAAATAAAATCTGCATCTATATCTGACTTGTCAAAATAGTGGTATTGAAAATCTGTGTTCTTCAGGTCATTTACAGCACCAGTGGTAGCATTATATCAGCTAGAGTGCTAGCTCCAAAAACATTTCTCACTTTAAAAAGAACTGTTCTTCCTGGAGAATGATCACAGATATTGTCTTAGACATTTTCCTTTGACAAATTACCCCATACTCACAAAACAAAAGAGAAGAGGCTCATATTGGCTTATGGTAGATGAGTATCACGGATGACGTGGCATGGAGGAGAAATGCCTCGGCAGAGCTTAAACTGCCCATACCCAGGCAGCCACAGAAGAGCGAAAATGCTGGCGAGGAAGACAGATAAAGTGTTTCAGGTCACATCCCTAACCCTCCTGTATGCAGTCCCCACCTGCTAATAGCACTCTTAGTTGCTGAAACTTTAGTGTGTGAATAAGCCAGTGCTCATTCCATTCCCATGATGCAGTCTCATGTAAAAAGCACTGGGATATTCTAGATCAAAACCATCACAAGTGTTATCCTATTGAAAAAATGTTAACAGGAAAAGGCCAGCTCCAACAGGAAAATAGCTCAGCAGATTGCTCCGCAGATTAAAATGCCTGCTTAGGCAGATGCCAGGGCCAGGGTTTGATCCCTGGTTTGCTGGACTGGCCCCACCGTGGACCATGCTCTTACAGTGCTTGAGCCTGGGCATGGTGTTGCACACCTGTAATCATAGCTCTTGGGAAGTTGAACACAGGTGGATCACCACAAGTTCATTCTACATAATGACACCCAGTAGAGCCTTACTGGAATACAAAAGAAAGAAAGAAGGAAAGAAAGAAAGAAAGAAAGAAAGAAAGAAAGAAAGAAAGAAAGAAAGAAAGAAAGAAAGAAAGAAAGAAAGAAAGAATGTTAGCAATGATAATGGTATCCTGGCTTTCCCAGTATGTACCACACAAGGTCTCCATCTAACAATTTATTCTAACTACTCATAGAGCCGTGTGTGTGTGTGTGTGTGTGTGTGTGTGTGTGTGTGTGTGGTGTGTGGTGTGTGCGTGTGTGTGTGTGCTACATGTAGCAAAAATAAATCCTTTCAAAACCAGGAGACATTTATTTACCCATAATTTTCTTTACATAATTAAGGATGGTTTTCTTTACATAATTAAGTTTTTTGTTTATGTTTTTGTTTTTAACTGAGAAGCCTGGTGTTTATCACATGTATTTGTTTATGAATATATATTTTTCTTGGATTAAAATTCTTTTCATCTTAAAAGAAATTCAGTTTCATGTGACACTCCAATGGACAATAGCAAGCATACTAAAAAGCCAATAGAAAATGTAAAGAATAAAGATACTAATCTGTAGAAGATAGAGAGTTTGGTAAAGTTGATGGAAATTCTCTCTGTAGTGAGTTTAGAAAGATGGAATGAAGGTTGCTAGGGAAAGTAAAAGCAGAGCTCAGTGTGGCCATCTCTCTCAAGCCTAGCAAGCCACATGGATGGAAAGCTAACAAACCCTGAGAAAGGCATACAATTACAATCCTTAGGTTAGCAAAAAGCACAGTTTTCAATTATAACACTCAACATACTCTAAAATTTTAGGAGTCTGTTTATTGAGAGCAGAGGCAGAATAATTTGAAAAGGAAATTTTGCCCACATCCAGCTGATGAGAGAAAAACAAAACTAAATAAATAAATAAATAAATACGACCAAAAAAAAAAAAAAAACTACCAGAGCTCAGAATTTGCTAAGAAATATCTTTCATTGTAAAGGGAGAATCTCTCCAAAAGTACTCGCTCTATAAGGTAGTATCTAGGTGAGGATTTTATTTCACATTAGCCTTTGATTGAATTATAGCCATCAGGCACCTCTCTACTTCCTTTATCTTCATCTTTCTTTGTTTCCTTTCCTCCTTTCTTCTATTTCTTGTCTTCATTCTTCCTGTGTTTCAGATTGATTTCATTGTTCTGTACAAGATTATCTAAAAATTCTGAGCTCAACTGATATTTGCAGTAACCAAAGGATAAGCAAAGTCATTCCAACCAGCTCAAGAGTCAGATTCTAAGAGCTTCTGAGCAACCCTAAAAACCTCTGTGATGAGAAACAATACTGCACTTAATACTTTAAATTTAAAGAAAAATGTAGAGACTATGAACTTCAGTTGAAAGTTTGAAAAATAAGTAGCATAATAAAGCTAACCAAAAGATGAAAATCTATTGAAATTTGCAAAGAAGTTTTAGAATCAACATAATAAATACACGATAGCAAAGGAAACTGACAAAATAAATACTGAAACTGAAGAAATTCACCGAGTCAAATTTAAATTCTAATTGTCAAAGAATTTGCTTAATTCTTTGAACAATTTCTTTAATAAATGAATAAACGGAGCTGAGTTATTAAACTCAAATCCACACTCAGACACTGAAGTGAGCTGAAAGGAACAAAAATTAGAAAACAAAATACTGAATACAAATGATATAAATGATGTCAGAACTCATCAAATGTCAAACATGCATGTATGAGGAAGTCAGTAGAACAGGAAGAAAAGTTAAAACTATTTCTGCGTAGAAAATTGCAGTACACTTATTCAAAACTGGAGAAAATCAGCCAGCCAGTTCACTCAGCAGATTAAAGTGTCTGTTTAGGCAGAGCTCATAAGCTGGGGTTCCATCCCTGACACGACCTGACAGCCCTACCCCCGGGGAGTTCTGGGACAGTGATGGTGACTGGGTGAGGTGGCACGCGCCCGTAACCCCAGCCCTGCCCCTTCAAAGGCTGAAAATAGGAGGATCATTATGAGTCCAGTCTATGTAGTGAGACCCTGATCGCCCTGTAGAACCCGGATCAAATATATTAAAAAGAAAAAGCTAAAACAAACAAAAAAACTGGTGCAAACTATGTACACAAATGAAGAGTTACTCAGTGCTGAAAGCAATAATACCAATTAAATCATGTGTTAGCTTAAGTTAGGAGCCCATAATTAAGTGGAAAGAGAAAATATTAATTTAGTAGATGAAATAAATATGTCACTTACAAAGAGAAATAGTAAGGATGACAGCAGTAGTCCTCTACAGGAAAGAAACTAGAAGAAATAAAAGGATATCTAGGTTATCTGTGAAAAAATATTCAGTCTAAAAATTCATGCCAGTGGTTAAGCAATGGCTGTGATTTCCCCAGATGACTGACACTGACAAAAGTTCTGCAAATCACAGTACATGGTTTCAGGATTAATCCTGACAGGACCTGACTGACCTTGTCAGGTACAAAAGTTACATTTGTTTGTAACATAGGTCTTGCTTTATCTTGGTCTTAACCATCCAGCAGAAATGTCTAATTGCAAGGTATAAAAATGAAACCCATACTAATATGCAGAGTTGTAAAAGCTCCAACCAACAGCTTGTGATGATGCCAGATGAGCTGATTATTCACTACTGTAATGAACTATTGGACTATGTATACAGCTATTTTGTCTTTGTGCAATCAAAAGGAAGATCTGTACCAATGGTGCTTAGAAAAGAAATTATGTCTGCATCTTGTGCTCTGAACAACTATGACGAAGACAACAATATGCAATGTGTTAATTATTGTATCTGGCCTTCTAATCTGTTGTGAAACTATCTCATTGCTATTTCTTGCCCATTAATATTAATAAAATAAATTAAAATAAAAATAAAAATTCATGCAATTAGCATTGCTCATGGAGAAAATGAAATAAAAGAGTATATTAGTAAAATATTAAACATCACAAGTTAAAACACAAAAGTAAATGTTACACAACAAATAATCATGAATGCATTCTGTCCATTATTCACATTAAGAAATGATAACTTCAATTAGAAAGAAGCAAAGTGGAAAAAATGGGCAAACTAAAAATATACAAATTAATTCAAATAAAGACAAATACTGATTTTTCACCTTTGGCACTGGCAATTTTTCTTGTTTTTATGTACAGAAAATAAGACACATGGCAACAGTGTCATAAAATGCTATGTACAAAACTATGTGGTCATAAGACAGTGACTTGACTAGGGAAGGAAAGAGAACAATGACTGTCCTAAGTTAAAAAAAGTGGTAGAGGTCAGAATATACAAAAGTGAATTGAGTCATAGAGCAAGCTGAAGTAAAATGTCCACTGGGAAAAGTGTTCAGTTTCATCTATGGCCCGGAATAACTGGTTCCAGGTGTACCTGCAACCAATGTGAAAGTTCTTACAGACGACTGCGGCAAATACTAACACAGTTGCACAAGAAAAAAAAAAAAAAAGAATAATATTGTGGATTTTGGAGACTTATAACGTCTGCATGTCAACATTCAGCCTCGTCATTGTGATGTCAAAGCAACACTGAGTCTTGTGCATACCACAAATGGATGTGAATGTTTTCCTATAAAAACTACTCCTCAAACTAATAATGGATTAGTTTTTAGGGCAGTAATAATCTGAAGTAGGGTAATATGCAGCAGGATTATTCTTTCTTCACTCAGTTTTAGTGAAGGACATTCATCCTTTCCTATTGAAGATGGTTGAGAAGGTCACATGTTCTGAGCTCCCTGTAGCAAGAATGTAGTTCTGTGCCTCTTGTGGTTGGGATTGACCATGTTCAAAAGTGAACAGTGATTGAAGCAAAGTAAGTAAGGACTGTAGATGAAGCACTGCCCTTAACCATGTAGTATTTTGCAATTGCATCTACAGTATGTTTACATGGAATAAAGAGACAAGAACAAACAGTTACTCTCCAAGCAGTTGACACTTAGTTCCTGGAATATTAGAGATCATTTAGCTAGGGAGTAAGTTCATACAAAATATTGACTGTGCACACATACCACAGAAACTAGCATTGAAGTTAGCAATAAGAGCTGGCAGTTCCTTTCTCATGAAAAAATACAAAAAAATTAAGGTGTTATTGACATCATGTACCAAGAAAGGACTGAACAAGAAGAAAGAGAAAGAGAGAAAGAAGAAAGGAGAGAATAAAACAGGAAAAGAGAGCGAGCAGAGTGAGAGCAAGAGAGAGAGAGAAAGAGAGAGAAGTAGTTGTGTAGAAGAACTTTTTAAAATAATAAAATTATGGCACCTCTTTTCATCTTCTGTACCATAACACCATCAGGGTATATGGACACAGCCAGCTATATATATTTAAAAAAAAACAGTCATGAACACTAGGGACTAATTTTAATTGGAACATGAATTCTTAACATTGGAGCAAAATTATGTTGTGAGAGTTCTATTTTTTCAATAACGGTAAGGATGATATCTGAATACATCAGTGATATAATGTGGTGATGTATTTCTTGCTTTTACCCCACAATACTACCAAGGAGGTATAAGTTTCTTTTGCGGGGAGAGCGAGACAATGAAGTTTAACTTGATACCTACTATGTACTCCTCAGCTGAATAGCCTACTCAGGACATCATGTACTATGGTGACCTGGCCTGTGACTGTGGCTCTGGCTATGGTGGCAATGCTTATAACTGTCGCTGCCCCTCGTGCTATAAAAGACACTAGTTCCGTGGTCTCTGTTGAGGAATTCCCAGAGTTTCTTATCCTATTGACTATAACCATCTAATTTGTGGGAATTGCCTCCAATTTTATCAAATGAAAAGAATTTAAATGTCTTCAAATATAACTATGTACCAAATTATATGAAAATACAAAAAAATTGCACCATTTGTTTTTCGATATCAGTTGGATACTTTGTAAAATCGTTTCTGTATTATTTTTATAATGCTCTCTAATGTGTAATCAAATTTATTTAGAAATTTTTGTGCAAACAGATGCATCACTAAAAAATATTTCATTATAAAATTATTGCTCCATTACTGCTCTGCTTTATAAGTGTTGTTTCTATATTTCTGTAATTTTGAGTCACTAATCCCACTTTTGATGTGTTGAGGGAGACAAAGAGATAAGATGAAAGGAGACAGAGTGTAGGAATGACAGGAAGTGAGAGGAAGGGAGGTGTGAACCCCTTTGTGGTAGGCTCTAAACTAAGTGGACAAAAATTTCCATTCTTTCTCACAAATCGTACAAATTTATTTCCCTATGTGTGGTAGTCTCAAGTACTATTTTTGTTTCCATATGCTCTTCAGTCTTTCCAAGCAGTCCTTTTAAAATTGATCATTTAAAATTGTGTGCAGCTCTCTGCTTTGTGCAGTTAGCAACACCAGTGGGTATATTGTTCCAGGTGGACCTTTATCTTAGAAAAATGATAATTATGTTTAAAAGAATATTCTGTGGAGATCATTGTAAGTGGCCTCTTAGTTGCTCCTCTCCAGCTCTGAGAATATAGCGGAGAAGTTTATGGTGGCTCACAGTCTTGCAGGTCCCAGCATGAAATGAAACTGTGAAAATTCCTGGAGACAATGCAAAATGTTCCTCTCATGACAGCCAAGGATAGGAAAAGAGAAGCAGGGAAAGGAGCTATGCCTCCCAGGTCACACACCTGGTGAGCACTCTTTCACCAGTCATTACCTCTGGACATCACACTGAAATACCATGCAATGAATACACTCTTGAGTACAGCAGCCCTATGAGCTAGTTTCCTTTCAAACTCCCTGCCTGTGAGTTCATGATTGTTTTCAGGGACATATAGGTTCTAAACCGTAACAGAGTTAGTGAACTGAAAAAGTCAGTGATAATAATAATAACCTTCTAACTTACCAACATACCGTTAAATATTACTCTAATATATACCAATTTTTCTTAAAATATTTTTAAAACAACAAATATATTGTTCAAAATAATTATATCTCAAAAACCATGTAACAATTGCTCATTATGAAATTTACATTAGTTTTTCTTAATCCAGAAGCATGTCTATATCAATTATATAAACTCATTCGTGCTGATTTTTTCCAGATTAAAATTGCTTCAATGCTAAAGAAATTAAGTTTTACCTGGGAGATTCCAGTTGCTGCCATCAAATATAAGGAAACGATGATAACAAAAGAATTTTGTCTGCTAGCTATCCTCCAGGACCGACAAACTACTACTTAAAATGCAGCAACACACAGTTCTGCAAAAGATGCATTAGGAATTCTGAACTTAAAACAAAATATATGTAATTAACAATATATAATATAAATTATGAAATTGGAGGGTCTCTTTCCTAAAAGATCCACAAGTATCATCAGAAAATTAGAAATTTATCTACATCAATGTGATTAAAAAAAATCATTAGAGTGCATAATTTACTAAGAAATAATACCTTTCATTTAAAAGGGAGTGTCTCTTACATATGTATAATTATCTCATTACATGTTAATCTTTCTTGAATTATGGGAAAGTTTTCTTTATTCCTTTCTTTGTTTTATTTAGTTATTTCTTCCTTAGTTTCTATTTTCTTTTTCTCTCTTTCCTTTCTTCCTTCCCTCTTGTATTCTTTCTCCCATTATTCATTTCCTTTTTTGTATTTTTTTTACAGAAAATAAAAATAATAGACATTAGAGAGAGTGATGAATTCTAAGCAGTAGACCACCCAGGAAAAATAAATATTAGAAACAATACATAATTTTAAAGAACAAAATGATGGGTATTTAGTAATGATTATTACATTTCACATTCCTGTCTTCAAAATAGTTGTTGAGGTTACCAGATATATGAATATGCAAAACTTGTCAAAAATTAAGCATTAACTGTTCCTTTCACCAAACCAATAGAAATTAGTAGTATAGGACAGAAGGATATTGTCATTCTGTCCAGTATTATTTAAAATCAATGTGACTCTGCCAGCTTGTCCTCCAGAGTAAACATGATATCACTGCTGGCTCAGAAAACCACATGTTTTCTAAGAGCTTAGGGAAAAACACAAAACCACCATGGTGAAATCCAATATTGCTTTGATTGTGTATAGTTTTATTAACAAATATTGAGTGGATGAAACTCTGTGGAAGTACTTAAAGAAGTAACAGATAATAAAGTCTAATGAAATCATAATTAGTAACCATGTTTACAGGCAAGACGTGTTAGAATAGGCATAATTAACAAATATTGAATAATTATAGCAAGTTTAGAAGTTTACCTTGAAACTGGAGAAATTCATCAAGGAATCTAAGTTAAATTCTTGTTATCAAAAAAGTGAGGAAGGGGCCCGGCAGGATGGCTCAGTGGTCTAAAGCGCCTGCTTAGGAAAGCTTGGGCGGCTGCAGGGACCGCGGTTCAATCCCCGGCACCACATGCTGTGCCAGCCCTGCCCTCAGGGCAGGCTGAGCCAACCATAAAAATAAATAAAGAAACAGAAGTTCTGAAACAAGAAAAAAATAAAAATTAAAAAGTGAGGAATATACTTAAAAGCTTAAAAATATTAGGTAAGGTTTTTAGATGAAATATGTATATGTAACACCTTTAAATGAATTTAAACACATGAAAGATTGGACCAGCATATAAAAAATCTCATATTATAAAAGAAAAAATTATGCATGTTTGTGAAATTAAGCAATGGAAGAAGAATCAAGCAACAAAAGCAGAAATATTTCTATTATAATTTTCTTTTAAATGGAAGAGTAAAACAAGAGGAAGAAAAACAAAAGCAAAGACAGAAACAGGGTAACATATAACAATACATACGCTACAGATTTTGAAAAAAAGAATAGCTGACTGACAATGATTGATATATTATCTATTTTTATCCTCAAATTTGTTACTCAGATTAACAGATATAGTTATTCAAGAGGGAACATATGATTTTATATTACCACGTGCTTTCAAGAAAAGTTAAATTTTTGGTTTTGTCTCTCATTTCTTATTACCTTTTAAAAAGATTCACTTTAAAGAGAGTATAGTAACAATTAATATGATATCAGAAACAGTACACATTTAGAAGACCAAGACGACAGTTATTTCAAACATGGTTTTAGTATTACACATTGCAGTTCTCAATGTAGTTGCTTAGTTCACAGATATCAGCATAGACAGTTAGTCAAGATGAAAACTCTACCCATTAACTGCTATTATTCAAAAACCTAATGGAAATTCTTTGGAGAATTCCCCTAGACACCCTGTATATCTACATGTATGGGTTTACTTCTACCTTATCTCTGGTCTTTTGCCTTTCTAACCAGATACATATGTGTAAATATCATATTGCCTCCCTAGTGTAAGAACTAAAAAGAAGAAATAAAAACTAAAAGATATAATAGGCACAGTTAAATGGAAAGTAACAGAACTCAAGGATTAAACAAAAATAAATTTTAAATAGAGAGATCTTGTATCTGTTTTTCAAAAAAAATTTAGTCATTTGTCCATAAATGCGAAATCTACTCACTTTTAAGAGTCTAAAATGACACATTGGAATATTACTCATCCATAAAGAATGATAAGTTTGAAGACTTCATATATAAATGGATGTATATTGAACATATACTCATTAGTGAAATAAACCAGACCTATATGTGTAAATATCGTATAATCTCCCTAATATAAGAACTTTAAAGAAGAAAACAAGAACTTAAGGGCATAACACAGCTGCATGTGCTATGGATTAAACAACGAAGTGACTAGAAGCAGATAAAGGAGAAAACATATCAATAGCAAAACCATACACTTATGTACACAGGATGAATCAGATATTGGTCTCAAGAACCTTCAAAAGGTTCAGCATATTGATTATAGTACAATGTAACGCTAAAACTATACTTGGAATACATGTCACTCTTGTCTTTTTGATATGTACTGCTCCTGGTGTAAACACAGTTACTGTCATTCTCTCTCTCAAGAGTATTAGTTAAAAGTAAGAGACTGGGCCAAATACCATAGTCTTGACAAGCTACAGTTTTGTATTTCCTTGAATTTCCAAATATCTGTGTCAAAATTGTATAACTGCTTATATTACATTGTATGGAAAGTTATTAGAATATCAATGATGGTCAGAAAATATCATTTCCAAGCTAAGTCAAAGATCTTTGATACTCAGAAAGCCAGTGATGATAAGCTCAAGTACCTATGTTATAGAGTAATAGTATCACAGAGCTTTTCTGCTGGAGGGTTAAGAATGTAAGTTCACAGACCGAAAATTGGAGGAAAAGAAGCACTATAAGGATAGCCAATATTTTGGCCCTAGCCCTTCAAGGTCAATAAAGACCCAGGATATAAGAGAACCTGTGCGGTAATACCCTATAACTCAGAGGAGTCTCAAATTTTCTGGTCAAGGAGACTATGGGACCTCAGAGGAAAGGGATGAATGAACTATAGTGCGTCTAAGGAGAGTCACCCAGAGAAAAACATTCTCTCAGGCTTTCACAGAAAACAAAATGGCCAAGCAATGGCCGTGACTCATCCCGAGGGCTGACACTAACAACAGTTCTACAAAGTACTGTCTATGGTCTCAAACTTAATCCTGAGGGGATTTGACCCTGGAAGATACAAAAAAAAAAAAAA
>PVJA010032006.1:0-17715 GCA_004027025.1 Myocastor coypus
GGATGGCTCAGTGGTCTAAAGCGCCTGCTTGGGAAGGCTTGGGTGGCTGCAGGGACCGCGGTTCTATCCCCGGCGCCACATGCTGTGCCAGCCCTGCCCTCGGGGCGGGCTGAGCCGGCCATAAGAATAAATAGATGAACAGGAGTTCTGAAACAAGAAAAAAAAAAAAAATTAAAGAAGAAGAAGAAGAAGAAGTCATAAATGAAAGCCCTCCCAGATGACTGCTTAGGTGGTCAGGACAGAGAGTTGAATGTTGAAGAAAGCCTATTGCTGGGTGGCTTACTTTTCTACTGCTATTGAAAAAAATATCACAAATTTAGTGGCTGTTAAAATATTAAAAATTTGTTATCTTTAAAATTTGGGATGTTGTATGTTCAGAATGGATCTAAATGTTCTAAAATATTATTTAGACTGTATTTCTTCTGATTCTCCAGGGAAGAATATATTGTGTTGTGTTTTCCAGTTTTTAAAGGTCAGGTACATTCCTTATCATGGCCGTCTTTCTGCATTTTCAAGGCCGCCAAACCTGAGTCATTCCTCATGCTGCCATGTCACTAGTTCTCTATTTTCCATCATATTCTTCTATCCATGAGGACCATGTGATTGAGTCAGGTCCATCTGGGTGACCCTATGTAATCTCACTTGTTAACTAGCAATCTTAGTTCTGTATAAAACCTTTATTCTTCTCCACAATATAACCTAACACTTACAAATTCTTGAGATTAGGATGTGAACCTCTTGGAGAAAGAAGCCCATTATAATACCTATCATATGTTGCCTCCTCAACGTGCCATGTGAACACAGGCTGAACTATAATCAAGGAGACAAGAATTATAAGATCCCTTGTATTCTCCCAAAGGCTTATCATAATGAGCAGAAGTTTCTATCATTGTGATACCTAACCCTGAAGCATGTGTGAAACACTCATAGCAGAAATCAGTTGACAGAATACTGATTGTGGTAGCCCATATGCTTGTTTGGGGAGTACAGATGTTTTGATACATGAAGCTGTGTTCATCTTGCTGCTGCATCATTTCAGAGCAAGGGATCTAATGGATCCCTTGAGATCTTTCCACATCCTGCAAGGAGAAGGATGGATAACACCTTTACCATCCCCTGAGACACTAAGCTTTTATTTTTTACTCTTTAATAAAATTGAAACAACACTGTTAGCGGAAAGCATCTGACCACATGAGCTGTGGAATTGCTAAGGTTGCTTCGGCTGACTGCACTCTCCAAGGAATAGTTGAGCTGAGCTCAGGAGACAGGCTATACAGGAAATAATTGACATATTTCTTATTTACTGGACATATTGTATACTATTCCACTTATAACTGAGGGGAATCTATTTGTTAACTTCTATAACTTTCATGTGTTTGGTGCTGGGTCTCACTGTGCAGCTTGGACTCATAGTTATCCTCCTATTTTCATCCTTCCCAGTGCTGGAATTACAGGTATTGGTCATGATTCCCAGACTCAGTCCCCTTTTCAGCACACCCTGAGGTGGGACCAGAGCAGCATGTCATACTGGGGATGGAACCCCTGTCCCTGAGTTTGCCTAAGCAGGCACTTAGTCCTCTGAGCTATATTGCAGGCCTGTGAAGATAGTTCTTTTATTTTTTCTTCTTCTTTTTGCTGTATCAGAGGTTGAACTCTTGACATTGTTCTGGCCAGGCAAGCATTTATGCTACTGAGCTATCTCCCCAGCCCTGTGTTCATGTTGATAGTATTTTTACTATTCCTCACAATAAAACAGGCTTTTTTTTTTCTAAATCTGCAGGTTTTCTGAAGATCAAATCATGAATTTACCTGGCCTGCATAAAATCTTGGACCAAACGGATATCCAACTTGCTAGTTTCACTTTTAGTTTCAACTTCATTGATATTTTAATTAGAACTTCAGACGCTAAAGTTTGCTCAGAACCTGCATGTTTCAGAAACAAAGTTGGAAAAAGAATGCTCAAAGCATAAATGACACATTTTGTCTTTTAAAGGTAAAGAGAACAAGGCAAAAAAGGACAAACACTGTCATTCAAACTAACCACTATATACAACACACTGGAAGATGTATAAGAAACATATAGCTTGAGTGTCCCAGGTAGGTTTTGGTTAGAGAAACACTACCCCTGTAAGTGATATAAAAGAAGCATTTCATTTTATTTTTTTGCTGTTGCTGTGCTGATACTGATCTTATGCTGTCGTGGGTTTGCTTATCCTGCCAAGGCTAAGGTGCTACTTCTGTATTTAGTGTTGGGCATGAATTCATTAGGACTGGAAATCAAGAATGGGTACGAAATGGCAAGAGCAGGGACAAACTGCCACCCATGAAGGTAAGCTAGTATATATGGGAATGGTGCAGTGTAACTATCAAAGACCCAGTTAGAAATGGCCACAGCAAACAAACTGGAAACAACAAACTGGAATCCACGAAAGGCAAAACTGAAACCTGTATCTGCCTCACCACCACCAACTTTAGTAACGGGGATAATTCACAGGTTATTCCTGAGCTTACCTCATTGCCATGCCTCATCACTGTCAAATCAGTCCCAGGTCAAAATGAACTTTAGAAATGCAGATAATAGGACTAGTAAAAATGTGACAGGAATGTTATCTCCATATCCACCGTACATGTCTATCACAGTGTGAACTTGGACTTCCCTTTCCATTAATGTTGGTAATCCAATAGAATAAGTTTGCTATCTGGAAGCTAGATGATATCTGTAGGAAATGGTAGCATATTAGGAGTTCACCACTGTTTTTGGCTTTGGGTATGGTGGGCACTCAGCAGTGGCTGTAGACATATGAAGGTTAGTTGGACAAGTCTGTGTTGTTCAACATAAGTGTTATGCCCAACCCTGTCATTATAATTACTATGTTGATGAACATATTGGACAATGACAAGTATAATTGAGAAACTTGGCTACCTGTTTGATGTCTATAACTCTGTTCCATTAAGATATCACTTGCTGAAACCAATCACACAGAATATGAATATTATTACTATAAGGGCCCATTCATGAAAATCTACCCACACATCCTTTATGCATGTCTCCTTGTAACCACTTTAGTAGACTTAAATTTTTTTTGAAGTCCCTACAGAATCAAGTAAACTACTTGCTAAGCACATGAATCAACTGTGCCCACAGCCCTCCATTTTTGTAGAGACAATGAACAACCAAATTCAGTAATTTAATTTTTTTCTGTGAGGTTTTCATAACTTTGTTTTAGGACTACCAAAGAAAGACTCAAATGTCAACTTTTGGCTGGTGCCTGAAAAACTATAACAGCTTACACATGTATTCTTTAGGTCAGATTCCAAAGAATTCCCCCTGAGACCATGTACTGAGGCTGAGCGAAGGTAATTTAGTAGAAGAAAGGGTGATGCGTAATTGGACCATTTGCACATGTGATTTCATTGTGCTGCAGGATCTGATTGTGTCTCAGCTAAAACACAATTTCCAGTTAAAATAACTGAGGGTTACTGTGAGAGCCATGATTTATGTCTCACTAAGTTGACAATATTGAATATATGAGCAGCGCCTTAGGTCATATGGTAACTTGGATATCGCCAGTGGGGCTGACTAACAAGTCAGATGCTGTTTATCTAAAGGAGAATGCCTGCAGAGGATGACATATCTTTGCTTTCAGATCTAAATGTCTGTGCTGCACTTCAGCAGTAGGGGCCTGACAAAAGCCCATATTTCATCTTTATCTCCTTCCAGCACTTCAAGAATCATCAGATATGCTACACACTAATGTCTAAATGGTTGAGCAGCTGGCATACGAGTCTAGACCTATGCCTAGCTTTGTATTTTTCTAAGCCTGGTTTTTATGATTTAGATGTGGGAAGTCTGAACCTTATTCAGATTGTATTATTATTCTGAGGCCAATTATCTGGTAGCTGTTTGCATTACTCAGTGAGTGGAGTGCTCATATAACTTCAAAATCCAAAGAAGTCTGCTATGTGTGTATGTGTCACTTTATTATGGTGCATGTTGGCTTTCTAAAATTTATTAATAAAATTAAGTCTGTAAGAGCAGCTATAATTGAAGTTATGACTTGATGAAGTTTATAACAATGTGCTGTATTCATTCTTTGTGTTGATCATTTACATTTTGCATTTCAGATAATAGACTTGGATGGAGTCTTACAAGTAGAGGTACCTTCAATGCCTTCCATTTCTTTTTACAACCCTAATTGATATTCATCCCACAAATCAGGAAACCAAGATGAAAATTCTGCCAGACTCTGACTAGGTTTACTACTGCCATGTTTTTAAAACTGGTACAACAGTTATGTATTGATTTTGAGGATTTTACTGTTCTATCTTGAGATATACACTACTATGACTTAGATATCAATTGTTCTCCAAAAGTCTCATGTTGGAGGTGGGGTCTGTTCAGAGGGGTTAGTCACAGGAAATCTTTCTGGAATGTCAAATTATGGCACCTGAGTTCTCTTTTCTTTCTTGATTTTCTGAATGCCATGAAGTGAGCTGCTTTTCTTCACTTGGACCTCCCACCAGGCAGTTTCTGTGTTAGAGGCAGTCCACCATGGACTTAACCTATTGAAACTGTGAGACATAATAAACCTCAACTCTTCTAAATTGTACTGGATATTTTGTTCTAGTTATGATAAAATTACTAGGAAATAGACTTAAGTTAGACTTCCACTGGTCAACTTATATATATCTTCTCCAACTGGTTGATCACGATGACATTTTTGGTCCCAATAATTATTTCCAGTTTCTAGAAATTGCCCAGCAATATTCTCCAAGTTTGTCTATGCTGTTTTCTCTAATGCACAATCATCTTGGTAAGTGGCCATAGTTCCCCTTGCTCACCTTATCTTTTGCACTTAGAGCCAACCAATGAAGCAAATAGGCTTTGCTGATTTATATCTAATGTATTTTTTGACAGAAAATGTGTGCTTCTCAAAAATGTTTATTACAGACCTCTATCTAAAAATAATGGTTTAAAAACTATTTTTCTACAATGTGAAATTAAGAAAATCATTTACTAGGAAAAGGAAATGAGTGCTTTGGTACATAGTTAAGATGATAAGTACTGATAAACTAAAATCAGCAGACATAATAGAATTTTAATGCTCTGTGGTTGCCCTGAGTCTACTTGTGATACCAAATTCTACATCAAAAAGCATTTTAGCAGACAATCAAATGGTTATAGTGGATGAAATATAAAGGACTCATCATAGTAATTAAATATTATAGTAAGATTTTGGAGGACTAGGAGGATTTAGGACTAGGAGATTTAGGAGGATTTTGGAGGATACCATTCTAAAATATGTCATGTTATCTAACTTTGTTTTGAGATGGAGGCAAATGAGAATGAACAGAGATAGGAAAAAGTTTTGATGGTCCTTGCTTTACCAGAATTATGAAGAAAAATCTAAGAAATGAGGACTTCTATAAATCTTTCCTGGAGAAAGTATATGATCATGAAAATGTTGGAAAACTGGCATCAAGACTGATCTGCACAAGCAAACCTTGTTTGGTTAGTTTCAGACATAACTTTAGTCTTTGGAAGCCTAAGCCTTCTTTTGTTTGTCCCCTATAAATTTATTGTTGTTTGCTAGGATGCTTTCTAACCCCAATTTCTAACCACTGTAATGGAGCTACTTCAGTTTTCTGCTTTTTGTGCTGTATATACTAAGAAACTGTTTTACTATTGCTCACCTGTCATTCTTTGTCTAATTTTCAGAGCCATTATCTGAAAGGGTGGAATAATTTGGAGTAAATGATTTCCTCCTTCAACAGAATCCATGTAAACAGTTGATGTAATGTTGTTGCTGACAAATCTAGTGAGATTGTGAGGTCAGCAGAGTTAGCAGCCAGAAAGAGAAATTGGCTGTGGGATGGAGGAAAGCATAACTAAACTGGAGCCTACAGTAACAAGATAAACCCCATAATCCTGATGCTGAGCAAGAACAGCAGGATGAATTGGTGCCTTTTATCAGAGATGCATACATAATTGCAGATGCACCTGGCTCTGGACTTAGTGAAGATGAAAATAAAAATCCTGCAGGATCTGGAGGAGCTGTAGCCCTTGCTGTTGCTCTATTTAAGTGGGTAAACCAGATCAGGGCGCATTTGGTTGAGCTTCAATTTACTTGCTTCTTTATCAAATTGCAAAACATGAGAATGTTTGCACTGCTATTGTTCATTCAGAATCATGTGTTTTGAACCAGTTAACCTTGAGGAATTCAGGAAGAAATATTCTTAGAAGGGTTGTCCGCCTTTCACCTAGACATCAGCAAATCCACCATTGTGTATATGAATCTTCCTATGATCACTGTTTGTGATAAGTGCTAATGATGTAGAGGTATGTAGCTGAGAACCAGACCTCTAGAAAATTCAGTCAAAAAACAGGAGCA
This sequence comes from Myocastor coypus, assembly GCA_004027025.1. NCBI lineage: Eukaryota > Metazoa > Chordata > Mammalia > Rodentia > Myocastoridae > Myocastor > Myocastor coypus. The sequence goes on from PVJA010032006.1 coordinate 6,393, forward strand.
GGCAGTTGTGTCACTTGAAAATGACATACTAAAAATGCAGAATGCTATGTACTCTGATGCGTAACATCACCTAAAATTCATAGGGGACCATCAATAAACATTTGTTGAACCAATATATGTGATAAAATATGTATTAATGTTATAGGAATCTAGATTGAGGAAACAGGTAATCTGGAAGTACAGAAAAATCATGTTAAACATAATTTTTATAGTACTAGGGACTAAAATCAGATTTTTCGGACACTAGAAAAGCATTGTGCCAATGGATTATGTTGGCAGACCTGGAAAAAGTAATTCTTCAAGGAAGTTTTGGAGATAAAGTGAAGATAATCAGTTGAAGAAAAAAGAAACATTCTAAGGCGAGCAGTGGCATAAGAATGGAGTGATATAATAATTTTCAGATAGAATTGAGATGGTGGAAAATGTAGACAGGTAGTCAGATGAAACAAAGGATTGGAATGCCATGTTCTAAAGTTGTAATTGAATCTTAAAAGTGCTGACATGTTTCCTCAGCACGACAAGTAGGGAAGTTGAATGGCAAAATCATAAGACAGTTGAGAAAATATATTACTAAGTGAGATAAAGAAGGAAGTTAATGTAGGATCTATTCAAGAAATAATAAGTTGTGAAAATAATATATGAAGAATGGAAGTGACACATTGAAGAGTTATTCAAGGGGTAGAATTGACAATGAAAGCCACACAGAAAAAGAGCCAGATTACAGGCTGTGAAGAGGAGGAGCTAATGAACATATGATGATAGAGATTCCTCTGATTGTCCCATTACATATGACACAGCTGTGAATGTGGAGCTAGAAGTGTGGAGAGAATCCCAGCTTAGACTCATTATCATGTTGGTGAGAATTAAAGCAATAGAAATAAATATTACATAGCACAAATTCCTAGAGGGAAATAAGAAGGCTACAGATAAAATTCTGGGAAATCATTTAAGAAACAGAAGAGGGGAAGAATCTCGGTTACTTACCTCACCACTGGGTCAAAGGCCTGAACCCACATCTTGAAGAGGGAGAAGTTTGTTTTGGCTCACAGTTTTAAACTCTTATTGAATGGCCCCAAGATAGAAATGGCGTGGTGGAAAGGCCTAGTAGAGGAGGGTATCTCACGTCAGCGCTGTGAGTGGGCAGAGAACAAAGGGAAGCACAGGGTCTCGCTGTACAGTTCAGGCTGGCCTTGAGCTCAGTTTTGTAGCCCAGGCTGGTCTCGAACTCTCACCGATCCTCCTGCCTCAGCCTCCCGAGTCTTCTCTTTCCTTTTGAGTTAGAGTCTCGTTCATATTTCAAGCTGGACTTAAACTCACTATGAAGCCCAGACTTGTCTCAAACTTGTGGCAACCCTGCTGCCTCAGTGTTCTGAGAGCTGGAATTACAGGAATGTGGCACAACAACAATCTTTGCAGCTTGAATTAAAATGGTAAATTCTTAGTGCATGCAAAATGTAACATATACAATCTCATTGTCACAAAACTTTTTAGGAAGGCATCTATTGGATAAAGCAATATACCTCTGTGCATATATGTAAGATATTTTATTGAGAGAGTGGATGCAAACATGTAAAATCAGTGGTTAGTTAGTAAACTTATTACTCCTTATCCCATCTCAAAAAGCAAATTTTTCAGATGGAATAGTTGTAATTTTTTCCTAAGCCTACAGAAAGGGTACTATTTATTTTATAGATGTCTACTCCGTGACTACTAATTTGTCTTGCAGAGCTTGTGAACAAATATTTTATACATGACATACTATATTTTTGCCTTCATCTGGATTACCTTCAAATTATTATAATGTGTTTGCTTCAGAGAAAAATAATACTTCCAACTTCAAAACTAAAATTTAATTGTGAAACTACATATGAAGCACATGAAAGGGATTCTGGAAATAAGCATGAACTTATTTCTTTATTCAAAAATTACATACCATGACTACTAGAACACAAAGCTAACAACACTTATGTGGATGAAATTGATCAAGTTAGCAGAATATTCCGAGACAAGCTACTGACTCAGTTTTTTCTCTCTACTAAAACTATACTTTTACCAATTTAGAGGCAAGAGCAGAAATAATAAACTGATTTTCTTTTCTGAGAAAAGAGCACAAAACTGAAGACTTGGAATTAGAAATTGATCCCCTTTGCCATTTTACACCATCTGCTTCGCTTTCTTCATCCCACACTTCCATTCACTTTATTTCACTTAACTGAGGGACCCAGTAGCATATATAACCTTGATGCTTAGTTCTCAGTTCCTTGAAGATATTCCTCAAATAGTGTTCTTGCAGTCACCATCCCTGTTAAAGATTTTGATTTTCTAATTGGATTGGAAAAACATGACAGTCTCATTTCTGACTCTACTTTGCTGTCCTGGCTGGCTGTAGTCACAAAGTTCCACAGGACTGAGTCCGCAGGATCCAGTGCAGATTGCTGTGTCACAGAGTTGAACTTCAAATGCCAGTGAATCCATGGGGCTACTCAAGGTTGCAGAGATTCTAACTATAATTGCATTTCAGAAAGTGACAGCTGGAGGAAATAGCAGGTAGCTGGTACATTGATTTGAGAAAAAAAAAAAACAGGTCTTACACTTTCACAAGCATAAGAATCATTTGTATAGAGGAGAGAGAAAAAGGGTGAGCAAGCAAGCTTGTTAGTTCCTTTTCCGAAGCCAGTGATTTTGCAACTAGAAGGATGATTAATTTCTGAATTTAGCATAAACCCTTGGATCCCTATATGTAAGGTTAACAAATTCAAGCAAGAGAGCAAAGTGTCATATATTTGAAATAAAGGCTGGGAAATCATAATGTAGTATTCTTATGTCTCTTCCATATGTAGTGTCTTGATATTACTGTCTTTTCTTCTGTGACTCAGGATGTTAGAAGAGTGGGTACTTAGGCAAGATTGGTGTTATGTAGGAGTGGGCTGAGTTTGGGAAGAACTCAAGGGAATCTTTGGACTGGAAAGCTCTTAAACATTTCCTTTCATTCAGCTGAAACATTAATGGTACATGCTGTCTTATGTTCATTGAGCATTAGCTAAAATATGTACAAGAGTGCCAATGGAAGAATGGATAAAGGCAATAATTTTTATACATGCAGTGGAATACTATTCAGTCTTTAAAAGTGAGATCCTGCCATTTACAACAACATGGATGAACACAGACTAAGTTATCTGAAATAAGCCAGACATGTGGAATCTAAAAAGTCAAATACACAAGTATAAGCCATGAAAATTTGAATAGAGAAACAGAATGGGAAAACAGTTGTCAGAAGTGAAAAAAATGAGATGAAGGTGGAAGGATGTAAATCTTTAATTTCATAAAATGAATAAGTTTAATAACATAATCAATAGCAGGGTGATTATAGTTATTAATATTGTTTATATACTAGTAATTTACTGAGAGAGCAAATTTTAATTTTACTGTAAAAGGTTACTACATGAGGACATGTATATGCTAATTTACTTGATTGTGCTAATCTTTTTCACTATGTGTATATCGCAACATCATATACATATATTAAATATACACAATAAAACAATTAAAACTGAGCTCATAATGATACTTCCTATGATAATTCATAACTGCAGGGTTCATTCTAGCCATGCCCCTTGCTGATTTGTAACATGTTTCTTTCATTGTAAGAATTAGCTACCATTACATATAATATTTTACAACAAAGCTTAATAACTTTTAAACTCATACCATTTTGTTAAAAAACAACACACCAACTAGTGTGAAATTTGGTGGAAGTTGCACTTTGCTTTTATCTTTACAATATCAAATCAGCTCCATATTTTCCTAATTCTTTTCGGTGAGGGTTATATTACATAACTGTTACACTTTGCATTCAATCGTGTAATCCTCAAGAACTTATCTGTTTTTCACTTTAAAAATTCCAACAGGTTGGGGAGATGGCTCCGAGGCACAAGTGCCTGCTGGGCAAGTGCAAGGTCATGAGTTTGAACCCCAGTCCCACAAAAAAAAAAAAAATGAGTTTGAACCCCAGTCCCACAAAAAAAAAAAAAAAAAAAAAAAAAAAATTCCAACAGATCATTGATATTCAATGATTTATGGCAAATACCTGTTCCATGTTATGTCTTAGGCATTTGATACTCAGAACAGTGATGGTATGCTCAAGTGTCTGTGCTAGAGTCATAATATCATTAAGCTTCTCTTTTGGAGGGTTAACAACTTAAATTGTCAGACCAAAAATTAGACAAGAAGTGCTACAAGGATACCAAATATTTTGTCCCTACCCCTTCAAGGTTAGAGAGGACTCAGGACATAAGAGAACATGTACTGTAACATCATATAACTCAGTGGTGTCACAGACTTTCTGTTCAAGGAGATTATGCATCCACAGAGGAAAGGGATCAATGATGTACAGTGTGCCTAAGCAGAGTCACCTAGAGAGAAAATCTTCTCTCAGGTTTTCACACACAGCAAATTTGCAAAGCAATGGCCATCACTAATCCACATGCCTGACACTGTCAAAAGTTCTATAAAATGCTGTACATGGTTTCAAGGTAAATCCTTGGGGAACATGAGTCATCTTGTCAGACACAAAAGTTACATTTTCTGTTAGATATGTTTGCTTCGCCTTGTTCTTAACCATCGAGCAGAAAAGTCTGACCATGAGGTACAAAAAGTAAAGCCATATTCATATACTGAGCTGTAAAAAGCTCAAGTCAACAGCTTCTGACAGTGCCAATTGTGCTGACAACCCAATACTATTATGGACTATTGGAATATACATACAGCTAATTTCTGTTAGTTCAATGAGAAGGAAGATTTGTACTAATAGTGTTTACATAAGATATCAAGTCTGCATCTTGTACTCTGAACAAATACTATAAAGTAGTGGTTCTCAACCTTTCTAAAGTCATGACCCCACAATACAGTTCCTCCTGTTTTGGTGATCCTAAACCAAAAAATAATTTTAGTGACTACTTCAAAACTGTAATTCCAAATAAATAACATTTTCCGATGGCTTTAGGTGACCCCTGTGTTTTGCTCATTCGATTCCTAGCGGGATTGCGACCCACAGGTTGAGAACCGCTGCTATAAAGACAATAATATGCAATGTATTAATTTTTGAAACTGTCCTACTAACCTGTTTTGAAACGATCACGTTGCTATTTCATTTCATTAAAATTAATGCAAAATAAAAATAAATAAAAAAATAAATAAAAATTCCAACAGATATTCGCATATAGAGATTGTCAGGGTGACAATGCTACCCCTTGACTGCTATTTCCAAAAACCTGATGGCAATTCTCACGAACATTGCCTCAACTATCATACTTATATTAATGAATGGAGTTAAGATAGATATATATGTAATTTCTCTTAGTTCGTTGAGAGTAAAAGCTTGCACTAATAGTGTTTAGACAAGATATCATTTCAGAATCTTGTCCTCTCAATAACTACTAGGAAGACAACAATAGGCAATGTATTAATTATTGTAACTATCCTACTAACCTGATGTGAAACTGATTCATTGCTAATTTATTTTTTCCTCATTAAAATGAATGAAAATTAATAAAAATAAAAAAGTAAGTTAAGGAATGCCAACAGTTAAATTAATTCTTTTATTCAGTTTTATAAATGCATAGACATCTGTATATAGCACTGCAGTGCCAAAAGGAAGAGTTGCATCATATTAAACAATAGATTTCCGATGCTTTCATAGTAAACCCCTCTAACCTCTCAGAACTACTGGCAACACTGATATATTTTTCCTTCCTGTAGTTAACATTTTACTAAGTATAATAACCCTCTATTGTAGGCTTTTCACTTAAGAGAATGTACATATATTCTTGTATATTAAAGAAGTAAATAATTAATTCTTCTAAAATGACTGAATAATATTCTGCTCTCTGTATGGTATATGTCCTACAATGTGTGACACAGCTATGGCTTGAAAAAACATGTGGATTGTTTTCAGCTCTGGGTATAGTGAACAAAACTTCTAGACACATGTCCACACATATTTTGAATGAATATGAATTTTCAATTCACTTAGGTAAGATTGATCAGTCCTTAGGTAATGTGCATATTTAACCTTATGAGAGAGCATTCCACTGTTTTGCAGAATGAATGTGTCATTTCCATTCCCACCAGCAAAGATCCTCTTACTCTGAATTCTTTAAACCATTTGATATTTTATCAGGTTTATAGATTGTGAACATGTTTTAATATGCTTACTTGTAATTTATGTGTCTTCTGTGATGAATTGTCTGTCCATATCTGTTGCCCATTTTTGCAATATTTTTGAATTTTTCAGTTTTAAGTGTTGCTTATATATACTGGATGCAAGTGCATATATATATATATATATATATATATATATATATATATATATATATATATATATGCAACCACACCAGTCCTTCTAGGGAATTTTATGGGGCAAAACATTGCAGTGTGGCAGGTTTAAGATGGAAATTCACTTAGGTGGGCCTGAGGTGGTATAAAACTATGGTCAACCAATGAGGTTACAAGCACCATTGGTCAGGTAAAATTGATTAAAACCAATATTGAATGGGAAGGTAGACACATAGCAAGTGGGCATGAATATGGAACAGGGCCTTTTCCTGTTGGGGGTTGGGTTCCTGGCACATTTGGACTCTTTTTAAGGTGATTGATACTTATTTAGAATATCAATCCCTGTTGTATATTCCTGAGGAAATATGTGGCTACATTTTTTCCTTTTTTGTCTTGAGGTTTGGCCCATAGTAGGGGTGTAAAACTGTAACAGCACCTCATTTTCCATCTTGTCTCCTTGAGGGCCTGGCTCTGTCTGACTCTCTATAAAATTTCTAACTAATTCTTCTACCTACAATATTCCTCACTCTGCAGAAGTAACCCAAACTGACATGAGAGAACCATGGACCATGATTGCTCTGGCTTCTTTGGACTGAAAGGGGTTGTAGTTGTGAACCAGCAGTCAGAGATACTGTCCAGAGGTTCTATTTAAAGGACTTCAATAGACATCAGAAATTTTATCTTGGTGGGCATATAGTTTTGAATCTGGAGGAGACAAATCAAAGAAACTATGAAACATACATGGGTCAAATAATATCAACAGCATAATTATTAATATATTCAAAATGATTTTTACCAAGTAAACAGTAATATATGTATTGCATTTTACTAAGGGTAAATAGGGTCTACAGAGTCTCACTACATAGATTGGACTCGTAATCATCTGCCTGGGCACAGCCTTGCAAGAGCTAGGATTACAGGAGTGCTCCATGATGCTCAGTCTCAAACATTGTCTCAGCTTGCCCTGAGGGTGGGAAATGCATGGCAAGTCAGTGATGAACCCTGGCCTCATCATCCTAAGCTGGCACTTGAATGAGCTGAGCTATCTGGTTGGCCTTTTATCTTTTCATTCTTTTCACAGTATCTTTCAGTGGCAATAAGGTTTTTCTAATTAATCATTGTTATTTAAATAATTACAGTATTTGGAGAAGTCTTTTATTACTTTTAATAAGAAATAACTGTGATAGTTTCAAAACATGTTAGTAGTACATTCCCAATATTTGATACAATGCATCTTGTTGTCCTCTTAGTAGTTATACAGAGCACAGTGTGTAGACATGATAATTGTTTTTCTCCCCACTCACTAGGATGATCAATATTTATTTTTTAAAAGGGAAAGCAGTAAATATTGGTGCAAATGAGGTACATTGGAAACTTTGTGTATTGTTGGTGAGAATATAGATAGTTACAGCTACTGTGAGAGTATGCCATTTCCTCAAAAAATAAAACAGTTAAATTGCCTTGTGAATATTCACAAGTACTGAAACAAGAGACTGAAGTAGATGTGGATAAATCTATGTTGACAACAGAATTATTTAAAATAGTCAAAAAGTAAAATAAAAAGTAAAATCAACATAACAGTTTTCAGTCAATAAATAGATAAATAAAATAAAGGAAGGGTTGGTGAAAGAGCTCATCAGACAAAAACACCTGCTTAAGCAAACTTAGGCAAGCCCAGGGACCAAGTTTTTTTTTTAATTTAATAATGGTTATATTACATATTTTCATCATCGGATCAGTTTAGATTAATAGATATCGGTGTATAAGATTGATCAAACAGTTAAACATTAACACTTTCAATAAACATTATTTTTTTTCTCTCTTTTTTTTTAACAGTTGACACATTGTATATTGTCCTCACAATAGTTGTACAGAGCACAGTGTGTGGGCATGACCCAGACATGATTATTTTTACAAGCATTATTGGTACAAAAAATTTTTTCTCACTGAACTAGGAGAAAATAGTTGTATATATAATCCATTGTACCATAATCACCATGGTTATTGGCAGAACTGACAATGTGGGAAGCTGTTAATTTAAGCCTTTTACAGCTCAGCATACTAATCTAGCTTTACATTTTATGCCTTTTGGATAAACTTTTCTGCTGGATGATTAAGGGCAAGTTAAGGCAAGACCTGTATAACAAAACATGTAACTTTTCTTTCTTCCAAGGTCAGTCGAATCCTCTGAAAATTTACTTAGACACCAAGTACAGTGCTTTGTAGAAATGCTGTCAGCATGAGCCATCTGGATGAGTCATAGCCATTGCTTCATGAGTTCCCTAACTGTGATAGACTGAGAGGATGTTTTCTCTCTAGGTGATGCTCATTAGGTACACTATACATTTTCAATCCCTTTGTTCTGTAGCCCCAGAAAATTTGGGAAATCACTGTGAGGAAATTTTGGAAAATCACTGAGCTATAGGATATTATAGCACAGCTTCACTTATGTCCTGAGTCCTTACTGACCTTGAATGGTTAGGGCCAAAATATTAGCTATCCTTATCTCCCTTCTTTTTTCTAATTTCTTATCTGTAAACTAATACTAGCCCTCCAGAAGAAAAGCTTAGTGATACTATTACTCTATAACACAGGTACTTGAGCTTAACATCACTGTCTTTTTGAGTATCAAACATCTTAGACATAATTGGACTTGGCATTATCTATCAATCATTGATATTCTAATAAATTTCTATAGAATGTGATAAAAGCAGTTACACATTTTTACATTTGAATTTAGAAATCTAAGCATATACAAAATTATAGCCTGTCAATCCTTCGGTATTTTTCCTAGTCTCTTACTCTCATTTAATCCTATTTTAGTTTTCTTGTAAGCCAACCATTTACTTGAGAGAGCATATAGCAGTAACTGAAATTGCATTAAAAGTAGCATACATCAGAAAGACCAGAATAACAGGCATTCCAAGCATAGTTTTATTGTTATTCATTGCTTTTCTCAGTGTGACAAACTTTTGGCAGTTCTTAGGAACGTTATCTAATTTATCCTGTGCACAGTTTTCCTCCTTTTATGTTTCCTATGTTTTCTGCTTGCATCACCTCATTGTTCAACCCTTAACTCTTTGATTTCCATTCAGCTGTGTTATGCCTCTCCATGTTTATTTCTTCTTTTGAGTTCTTACACTAGGGAGACTATACAATACTTACACATGCAGGTTTGGTTTAATTCACTTAGGAGTATATGTTCAAGATACATTCATTTATATATGAAGTCTTGTAGTTTATCATTCTTTATAGCTGAGTAATACTCCATTGTATAAAAATACCACATCTTTTCAACCATTTTTCAGATGATGGACATTTCAGTTGTTGCCAAGATTTAGCTATTACAAATTGTGCTGCTGTAAACATATGTGCACAGATATCACTATGATATGATGTTTTAGTTCTTCTGGGAACAATCCCAATATACCTACTGGATAGATAGATTGAACGGAATTTCTAGTTCTAGTTTTGTAAGGAGTCTCCACACTGCTCTCCCATAATGGTTTCACCAGTCTGCATTCCCATCAGCAATGGAGAAGTGTTCCTTTTTCCCAACAGCATCTGCAACATTTGTTGTTGTTTGATTTCTTCATGATAGTCATTCTTTCTGGGGTGAAATGGTATCTAAGTGTTGTTTTAATTTGCATTTCACTAAGTATGAGTGATGTGAAGCATTTCCTCATTTATTTACAGGCTTGTTGAATTTCTTTGTCTGAGAAGTGTATGTATATGTCGTTTTCCAATTTCTGGATTGGATCTTTGAATTTGGAGACCCTAATGGTTTTTAGTTCTTTATAAGTTCTAGATAGAAGTGCGTTGTCTGAATATTTTTTTAAAAATCTGTTTTTTAACTTTAAAAAAAATTATTTTTTTTTCTTGTTTCAGAACTTTTGTTTGTTTATTTATTTTTATGGCCGGCTCAGCCTTCCCTGAGGACACAGTGGTGCAGCACGTGGTGCCGGGGATCAAACAGCGGTCTCTGCAGCTGCCCAAGCTTTCCTAAGCAGGTGCTTTAGACCACTGAGCCATCCTGCTGGCCCCCTGTCTGAATACTTATTAGTTAAAATATTTTTACAATTTGTGCGTTGTCTTTTCACTCTGTTGGGAATTTCTTTTGACCTGGAAAAATTTCTTAGCTAGAGGAAGTCCCAGTTCTTGATTTTTCAAGTGTTAAATGTACATTTTGATCTTTCTCAATGAACACTTGCCTACCCCAATGTCTTTAAGATTTTCTCCCGTGATTTCTTCCAGGTGATTTAGTGTTTTTCTTTTAGTATTAGATCTTTAATCCATTTTGACTTTAGTTAAGCGCATGGTGAAAGACCTGGGTCAAATTTTAGTTTTTGGCATATAGAGTGCAAGTTTTTCTAGCACCATTCATTAAAAGAGGCTCTCTTTGTTCCTGTAAACATGTTTGGCACCTTTGAGGAAAATAAAGTGACTGAATGTGATTGTATTTCCTTCTGCATCTTCCAATCTATTCCACTGATCCTCAGGTCTATTTTTCTTTTTGCCAATACCGTGCTGTTTTTTTCACTGTAACTTTGCAGTATAACTTTAGGTCAGGAATTGTAATGCCTCCTGCCTTGTCTTTGTTGCCCAGGAATGTCACTGCAATTCTAGGTCTTTTTTGATTCCAAATAAATTTTGGGAATTGTTTCTCCAGGTCTGTGAGGTATGCTGATGGTATTCTGATAGGATTTGCATTAAATCTTTACAGACCCTTAGGGAGTATGTCAAACTTCACAATGTTGGTTCTTTCCGTCCAAGAGCAAGGAATATCTTTCCATTTTCTGAAATCTTCTAGGATCTCTTTTTTCAGAGTACTGTGGTTTTCATTGAAAAGGACTTTTACTTCTTTAGTTAGATTAATTCCCAAGCATTTCAGTGTCTTCGTGCTATCATAAAAGCTATTGTTTCTCTAATTTTTCTCTAAGTGTGTTTGTTATCTGTGTAGAGGAATGCTATTGATTTTTGTGTGTTGACT
>PVJA010032007.1:0-24400 GCA_004027025.1 Myocastor coypus
AAAGAAAAGAAAAGAAAGAAAGAACAAGCAAGCGCATACCCCAAGGACACCATGGAACCCTATCTACTTAGATCCTCTGAAAACAATCAACCCTCTGTTTCCCTGTGCTTTGCTTTTGTTTTTTCTGATTAAAGAATGGGCCCTTGAGTAGGAGGAGTTTGTTCTCCTGGATACAGGCAAGGCAAGCCAGGGACTGTCATTTCTTGACATGGGCTCAAAGCACTGAGACCCCACACCACTCTGTGCCTCCATGCCACTCGGGACACTGAAAGCATGAGCTATCCCTGGAGAAGGGGAGAGAGCCGTGGTTTAGGCAAGACATGGAGGCAGAGATAACAAAACAAGGCACAGTACTGAAAGAGTTCTAAAATTGCTTTCTCAGTAAGATGGCCAAGTAATTTTTTTTAACTTAATCTGTAATTTCTCCTGAGTGCATATTAATTTTGCTTTCTCCAGAACACACTTTTCATATGAGTTGAGTATATTAAGGATTACAGAACCTTTTCTTTGCATTTCACTTCAGTGATCCTTTGGGGCATACCTTAGAAGGGGAGAATGGAACCCTAGTCTCAGTGGCTGCATGTAACTGTTTACTTGAGTTGATAAAAATTAGATAAAATTTTCAGTTCCATAAATTGGTTCACACTGACCACATTTTACCATCTCAAAACCGCATGTGGCCATCACAGCAGACAGCGCAGACACAGAGCATTCCAGGGATGGTTCTCTGGATGGCGCTGAAGCAGATTGCAGGCTCACCGAGCGTAAGGGCCTTCGCTGGTTGCAAGGTGAATCCCTTCATTTGACACATGAGTTGTCCAGTTGTATAGCTGGTTAGTGAGTGGATTCGCCACACACCACAGGGCACACTAGAGTAATTGCAGTGCCATCGCCTGCGGTGCCTACCTTTAGGAATCTGATTATAGTAGGACATTTTAACATCAGATTGACTTTAATCCCTCATCAGCTCCAGTCGTATCAGTGTGAGTATTATCCCTCTTAAATACCCTGTGTATTTAGCTCTGCCCTGCTTGTTTAGAGAAAGATTTAAGGTCACTCACTAAACTGTCCATAGCTCAGCAAGAAAACAGAACCAGTTGTCTGATAAGTTGAGGAAAATGCATCACTATCCCTTTAGTATGATCCAGAATGCTTTGTAAAACAATGTGGTATGGCTATACGGTAAAGTTTGCCACTTTGTAAACAAAGGTGTGCAAATTTTCACTTCTCAGTCCAACAAGCAGAGTTTTCCATAATCTGGCTCCACCCTTTCTTTTCAGTTTTTTATTTTTCCTTGGATTTGCCTTGCCAACAGTATGACAAATTCCTCAGAACCAGGGCTTTCTGATGCTCTTTCTCTAGTGACTTAGTTCCAGCCAAACTCAGTGCTCAGTAAATACACATTTAATAAATAAGTAGATTACTTAGTCTTTTTACTTGTCTTTTGAAACCTTTTGAACCTTATATTTCTCACATGTAAAATGGAGAAAATCTCACAATCAAAATTACCTTACAAAAAAAGCCTAAATCTACCTACTCACAAAACCAGTTAAAATACATAATTATGGTATATAGCACACATGAATGCCCACTCAAATGTGAGAATCAAGAGAGGCCAGAGAAAGATGAAAGAAAAAAAAAAAACTAATAAAATTAAATTGACAAAAAGTAAGATCTAAAGGGAAGTCTTTAGATCATTTGAGGCATACCTTAGGAGGGGATATGGGACCGTAATCTCTTCCCATTTTCCTCTTTCTGGCCATGAGGTAGGGGTTTCCCTCACCAGAAGCCCCAGATAACAAGGCCAGTCATGTATCAGCATCTCCAAAACCATGAACCAAAATAAATCATCTTTACAATTTAAAAAAAAAGAGGAAAGGAACATTTATAGGCACATGTCCAAATCCTTCAGGTCCCTGAGTTACTTTGAGGGAAACTCATCTGAGGAGCGATGACACAGGAATGCCATCTGGAGAGCAGCTTCTGGCCTACAGGGACTAGCACTGTTACCTTTTCATGCAAAAGTGGCATAAGCAGCACCTTCATCGTGACTGGCAGCAGGCTCAGCATATTCCCTGTATGAATTACTTAGTAAATAACGGGAAGAGGGGCTGAAATTCAGACCTCCCGCTGCCAGACTGCAGCCACAGTGCAGTAATTTCCTCCCCTCCTTCGCTCTCTGTTCTGCTTTCCCTAAGGATTAAACCTCCCTTCTGTCCTCTTTCACTGTTTCGCTTTTCACACTTAGACATGCTCAAGTCTGTCTCATTGAAAAGGAAACAAAAAAACTAAAACTAGGGGCATGGAAATAGCTTGGTAGAATAAGCACTTGCCTGGCAAGTGCAATGACCTGAGTTCAATCCTCAGTCCCACAAAAAAAAAAAAAGAAAACTAAAACTGCCTCCCCTGCACTCAAGTCTTGGCCTACAGTCTGCCCTTCCACCCCACCATTCTGCTCCCCCGCCTCTCCCAGGAGTGCTGTAAACTATGCTCCGCTGCCCCTAAGTGGTGGTGCTCCAGGCCTCTCCAGCTCTAGACCCACGCCCCGTGCTGCACTGTTGACCACACTGCTGCTCCCAGCCCTTGCTTCCAGTGGCATCCACGACACACACTACCTGCTTTCCCTCCCACCTCTTTGGCTATGCCTTGTCAGTCTTATAGTGTGTGTTCTTTGCTTCCTGTTGCTTAAATACTGATGTCTTCGCAGTTGATTCTCTTCTTAGACCACATCTCTCCTCCCCGTTCCTTCAACTTCACCATCTCTAACCCCAACCGCCTTCCTTTCTCCCAACTCTGTCACTTACTCGCCCTTCTTTCTGGTGTCTCGGTGAATGGCAAGTCCACACCTGGGCTTGCTCTGTAACTTCTCCCTCTCTCTCCACCTGTGCCAACACCTGCCCGCTGTGCTTTCCTGCTCTCTGGAATCTGTACTCACTGCCTGCCCATAGCTCTTCACAGCTGGTATCTTTGAAAGAAAATACAAAAGCTTTAAAACTAAAGTAGAATTTTCTTTTTTTCGAGGAACCAGGAATTGAACTCAGGCCCTTGCACTTGCCAGGCAAATGCTTATTCTATTGATCTCCCCAGCCCTAAAGTGGACATTTAAAGATAACAATATGCAATGTATTATTATTTGTTATACAGAGATTTAATAAAATGGTAGCTATAAATTTTAAAATGTAGGGAGCTCTGGATCAATAATATTCTAATGTGTATCAGTATTTTTGCCTTAAAACTAGTACCTTATTTAAAAATTAATTTTAAAAAGAGAATTCTGCTATTTTTCATCCAGACAGTTCTAAACCATGCACATTACTATAAACTAAAAGTAAACTCCTAAACATTTCTCATGGCAAATATTTCTCATGTTTTAATCTTAAAAATATTTGACTTAAAAGTTCAAAGTTGAATTGCAATGCCCACTGAAGCTCCCGTTTTCACTCTAATTGTTGTTAAAAATTTGTGGATTTGGTCTCTTGAGAGTTCATTTTACCTGTTATATTCAAAATAGGAAAAAAGTGGTGCATAATGAATAACAGCAACTGAAATGTTTTAAAATAATCTTTACATTTAAAATTCATTATATGAGTCTAGGATCACAAACTTATCTGGGCCTCTTCCAACTTTTTAGGGTAACACAATTCTTACTTGCCTTTATTGTATGAAATGAGGGTCATCTCTAACAAAGCCACTGTCTTACTTGACAGCTCTGGAGCCTCCCAGCTCAATTGCCTGGGATTTATACAAGATAAAATTACAGTGTGTGCAACAAACGACTCGTATCAGATGACACGAGAAAGAATGACCCAGGCAGAGGAGGAATCCCGAAACCGAAGCACAAAAGTTATCAAACCCGGTGGACCATATGTAGGTTTGTATAGATGTCTTTCTTCCTCTCGATGATTGATGGGAGTAATTGAAGCTCACTGTAGGTAAATACCGGTAATGTTAGTTTTTCAAAACATTTTGGATAACATAACATGGTCCCCTGAAGAGGTCATTTATTCTCTTCAGACGGCTGGTAAATTAAAGAACACGTCTGAGCGTTTTATGACCTCTCTGAATCCTGGCTTCCCTGTTGTGCATGTATTACTATTTTACCGAGCTGTAATCTGTTCATGTTACTCCTCCAGGTTGCAGCAGTGGTACCGTTGTGTTTTCTTCATCAGTGATTATGTAATTTCCATGACGGACAGTATGGTTCTTGTTTTACACTATGATAGACCAGTTCTTACTGTAAAATCTGTTAGTTGAATTTCTGAGATGACAGCCTTATCGCTGCAAATTTTACATTTTCAGAGGCTCTTTATACACAACAAAGAGTTTTTATTTGCAAAAGTGTACAGTGTGATCACTGCAAAGCATTACAGTAAAACATTAGAGTGATGACTCTTCGGTGCCCATTATGATCCTCATCCCCACGTAGCCATTAATTAAGCACCTTCCGTACTCTTCGTCTTTATCATCAGCTCCCTCAAATATGCATCACCTGTAGAGAAGCCAGATGAGTTTCCTTTATGAGCAGTGCCTGCACAACTGTGAGGAGTCGCTGCACAGTGACTCGGACAGCAGTGGAATGATCAAGAATAGGATGAGCACCAGGCGTGGTGGCTCACGCCTGTAATCCCAGCACTCAGGAGGCTGAGGCAAGAGGTTCAGTGCGAGTTCGAGACCAGCCTGGGCTACAAAAGTGAGCTCAAGGCCAGCCTCAACTGCATAGCGACACCCTGTCTCAAAAAGACAAAAAAAAAAAGAATAGGATGGGCTCTTGGAGGCCCTGGTCAGTCTTATAACACAAGTCATTAGAGTAAAGGATGAAAGCGTAGCAATTCGAAAACTGAAATGCTTACAAAAAATCTCTTGAAGAATCAGGTCCTTTAGTCAACATCTCTTCAGGCTCAGTATAATTCTTCATGTGTATTTTCCCATTGCTAATCCAACTACCGCACATGGAGCTTTGAGAAACTCAACTAGTGCCTTTAATAAGTATTTCTTTGGAACAAAGCCATTGCTCCTGGGACTTGATGCTTAGCTTAGATACATTAAGTTTAGTTTAACAACAGCTCATGGCTTCCCCAGGTATTGTGACCCAGGGGGCCCAGGTCCATGCCTAAGTCACCAACAATGAGCTTTTCACCTTCTCTTTCTTTCTCTTTCCTTTTGAGTGAGACAGCTACCAATCCCCTTTGTCATTTAACCTCATAAGTAACTTAATTAGTGTTGTATACTAGTAAGCTAAATCTCAAATTATTTTTGAAACACCTAACATCTGCCACACTTATACTAGGTGCAAACTCTACGTTATCTGTCCCTGTTAGGAAGGGTTGGTTTTTTCTGTTTTGTTTTTGCAACATTGGGGATCGAACTTGGGACCTTACACTTGCCAGGCAGGTACTTATGCCACTGAACTATCTCCCTGACCCCTGTGAAGGGTTGTTTTAATCTGTCCCATACCATGATTTTAGAAACAGTGAAGCAGTTGATGTGTATGACAAAGGGCTAGAAAACTTAAATCGTCTCTGATTTTTTTTTCCCTACCAATATAACTAGCTGAAAATTCGGCTTAATTCCAAAGCTTAAAAATCAGTGCTGATTTCTGAGTCAGTGTTTTCTCATCAAATGGCCCATGAGTATTCCCCTTTTATATATTTTTTGTTTGCTTTGGTACGGTCAGATGCAGTTCAACAAATCTGTCAATACCTAAAATTCCACATTATATGCTTTCTAGTGGTATGGAAATTCAGGAACTTGCCATGTGTCTTATAGACATGCTATAAATAGATCAATTGATAGATAAATTTTGAGAGTGGCTCCAAGAAACTTGAGGTTCTCAAAAGCTAAATCTGAACCAGAGTGCGTCTCCACCCTCCTAAGGACCCTCCATCCCTTAGAGCCCTGCTTGCCAGCCCAATTGTCCTGTTTATCCTTTTCCTCTGCCTTGTCCTCCCTAACTTGACCACATGCTATACTAACACTGCCCCTCTCCAGGCTCCAGTCTTGTCATTAACCTCTGTAGCTTTTTATTCTCTGGGGCACATAAGTCCATCTCCTTTTAACTTTTCTTAATGCGACCTGCATCCCAACCCTGTAATTATTTTTATTATTCACTTCTGGACTGCCTCCAGTTCTTTCCTCTGTTTAAACTGGACATCCTAACTCAATAAAAGTCTGAGCAATTCTGAAGGAAGGTATTGTAGATACGCTGATTGGAATTTCTGTTTATTGTTCACAGTTGTTGTGATTTTTTTTTTTTTTTTTTTTTTTTTTTTTTTTTTTTTTTTTTTTTTTTTTTTTTTTTTTTTTTTTTTTTTTTTTTTTTTTTTTTTTTTTTTTTTGGCTGTAGTTTGTGACATCACATTGCTTTGATCTTTTTCTTTTAATCTTATCCACTACCAGACCTTTACCACATACTTCTCTCCTGCTAGCCAGATTATTTGTATCTTCTTGCTTTATGTAGTATCTGAGAGCTTTCTGGTTCATTTAGTTCTTTAAAAATGTTAGCCAATCACTTTAGTACTATTTTCCAGTGCTAAAGGTGTTTCCAGTTTGAGGCCTTGTATACAAGGCCTCAGCACTTTACATGTACTCCTGAATCCCCTGTGAAGTAGGTTATAAACATGTCTCCATTTTACAGAGCAGGTTGCTGAGTTCAGCAGAAGAGCAAATGATGTGGACCTAGTTGTGTTCTCTTCTTGAAATAACAGGAATTTTGTTCATAACTGACTGTACCATATATGGTGACACCACATTCACCTGTGCCCGCCTCGGTTCCTGCTGAACAAGGCTCACCTGAGTAAAGGCAGAGGCAACTGTGCTGATTCCACTGGATTGTGCTGGTGGCCTGATGGCAGGCCAGCCCCTGACAGCTAGAGTAGGACACCAGCCCAGCTTAAGGGATGGCAGCTTTCCTAGGGGCCTGGAGGTCACAGGGAAGAGGAACTTGGGGAAAGCTAAAGCTCTCACGTAGGCAGGACAACATAGAAATCATTACTCTTTATTTTTTCAGTAGCATTTCCTCTGGTTGTGACATATCAGTGACAAATATTACCAAATCTCTCACCATTACTTTTCCTAGTTTCCCAGCCTTGAGGCTATTCAATCGCTTCTACCCAAATTATGAAAGTTTATCGCATTGCAAATCTTTGTATATATTGATATTTTTCTAGGTCTATAAAATAAGCCAAGCAACCTAGTATATAGGATTCTGTTTCCAGTTTTCCAAGCTTCTGCCCTGGTCTCCTTATTTCTTATGGCTTAGCACGTTCTAAAACTAACTGAACAAATTATTTATATCCTAACATTTTCCAGTAGTAAAGGAGAAAGATGTGAAGCAGATAATATCTAAAGTCCTTTGTAGTTTGCCATTTTGTGTCTGTTAGGGATATATATTGATAGTAAACCTTTTGAAAGGTTATCACAAATGCCAGATGGTAGGGCTGGATTTCTTTGCAGTGGTTGATGTGTTTAATCATGAGGCCACATCGTTGTTGTGATGCTGGTGATACTTGTTTTTTAATAAATCTAACCTGCTTTATTGTTTTATGAAAAAATAAAAACAGAAGTTCATAATAATAGAATAGCAGTAATTAACACATACTGTATATCTTTTCCTTCAAACTAAGCACTCAGTAAAAAAAAAAGACAAAAAGGATTCTGTCTTACAAAGAAAAAACAAGCCTATTAGCACAAAACGTCCTTTTCAGTAGACTAAGAGAAACTGTTAGGAAAAAGCCTTAGGTTCATGTTGCCCAGGCTTCCAGTCAGATTCTACTGAGCAGAGAAGCTGCAGGTGACGGCTGCAGCCCCTCTGCCTCTCTGACGCCTGCTCAGATTGTTTACTCCGAGCCCTTCTCCCGTCCAGTGTCAGAGGAGGAGCTGGGAGTGGACTCCGTTGTGAACCAGTGCTGTGCCGCGGTCCCCGACCGTGCCATGCGGTTGGTACCACTGCTGCTGATGGTGAAGGAGCCCAGGGAATTGATTAGCAGTAGAGTCTGGGAAGAGAATTAGGTTCTCCCATAGGCTTTATTAAAAGGGATTTTTCTGAGGCAAATATTAAAAATAAAACCATTCTGCCTACTTCAAGCCTGACATTTTCCCGCTTTACCTTTTCCTTTAGGGTCTCCATTCTATAAATATTTAAATCACTAATGTTTTCTTCATCTATACCTTGCCTTAAAGCCGAGACGTCCCTGGTTTAAAAGGTACAAAATGGGTGAGGAATCCGTGAGCGAGTAATCTTTGAGTATTATGTGGTAGCTCTAGGGCTGGGTTGTTCTTTGAAGCATCTAAAAGAAATGGGCTACCCCATAACTGGCTGTCTAAAGGAAGCTGAGGCAAAAGGTGAAGTGAGTGTGTCAAGAGCAGAGGATTCACAGGAAGATAGCAGCCTAGCAGGAGGCTTCAGTGAGACCCCAACTCTGTCCTCTCCCAGAGCAGCCAAATTCTTTTTAAATCTATTTATATGCATTGCCCTCCTAAGGGCAATGTTAGCTTCCCTCTTAAAAAAGAAAAAAATAATAATAATAATAATAATGATAATGATAATAATAATGATAATTAAAGAAAAGAAAATCCCTGGTTGCTCCTTGGGTTGACTAGAAGGATGGTAAGCTGCAGACCACAGAGCCCTTCTGAGACCAGGAGCAGAGGTGGACAGGCATGCAGAGAGGAGGGCAGCAGCTCTGCCACAGTCTACTTTCCTTTGTGCTTGCTTTACTGGCTCTGATGTATTCTAAATGCCCAGTCAGTTGGTTTGGTCTGGAAAAGGGTGAGTTAAGCAGTTTTCTTTTCTGCAAGACCTGGCAAGTGTGGGACTTACAGCATTGCCTAACTTTATGACCATGACCCTGTGTTGTCCCCACAAATTCCTCTTAAATTTTCAAAGAATCAAAATCTTAACACTTTGACAACTGAGAGATGGTAGGTTGGAAGTTTTGCATTTAAATGTTTACTTTCGCCTGTAATCCCAGCACTTGGGAGGCTGAGGCAGGAGGATCAGTGCGAGTTCGAGACCAGCCTGGGCTACAAAAGTGAGCTCAAGGCCAGCCTGAACCGCATAGCGAGACCCTGTCTCAAAAAGACAAAAAAATAAATAAATAAATAAATAAATAAATAAATGTTTACTTTAAGCCCATGTGTTTGGGGGG
The DNA here is from genome assembly GCA_004027025.1 of Myocastor coypus. Taxonomy (NCBI): domain Eukaryota; kingdom Metazoa; phylum Chordata; class Mammalia; order Rodentia; family Myocastoridae; genus Myocastor; species Myocastor coypus. The sequence goes on from PVJA010032007.1 coordinate 9,147, forward strand.
CTCAGGCAAAAGAACCTTAGGCTCGAGGCCAGCCTGGCAACTCAGCAAGACTGTCAAGAATTTTTAAAGGCCTGGGACTAAAAGAGAAAAGAGTAAAATGAAAGGTTGGACTGGGCATGTATCTTGGAGGTCCAGGGTTCAATAACTAACATCACAAAGACAGGACGAAAGGATACACTCGGGGATACAGGGCGTCCTCTGGCTCCTGCGTCCTGACTGTGTGAAAAAGTCTCATTTTGCCATCTGTCGCTCACTGAGTTATCAAACACGGATTCGCAATCACTGGTGGAGGAAGCAGCACAGCCCTATCTCTCAGTCCCAGAGCCTGCCCTGTGCAGAGTGGGCGCTGAACCCTCTGCACAGAGCCTGTGGGGAGCCCCAGGCTTCTCACTATGAAGTGGGGACAGGGTTCACCTTTTGCAGTGACCGTGAGCCTCAGTGACGTAATGTGTGCGGCACTCTGAGCACAGTGTCTCCCCTCATATCAGTACATGATAAATACGAGTTCCCTTCCCACCAGACATTGCTCTAGCTGTCGCTAACTCACAAAGAATACAAAAACCAGATTCAAGTCTGTCTCTTTAAAACTAAGTAACTTAGCTGAATAGTTTTGCTTTTCATGAGACAGTGTCTAGCTACTGTTGAGTTCCTCTTTTGTAGAGTGGTTTGATCTGATCCCTATGATCAGTTATATATAAATAGTAGGGAAACAAACCACCCGGTAGAAGTTGCCTAAGAATATTCATCCTTTTTCTCTTGAGGCAAGATGACTGTTCCCTACCCCACCCCACCCCACCCCCACACCCCCCAAAAAAAACAGGCTAGGGCCAGAGAACCCAGCATGGACACAGTGTTCAGGAAAGCTCTGCCCTGGAAAGCTGATTCACAGCTCATGGAGCTGCTCTGAGAAACCTATTGTTCCTACTTGCTAGTCCTGTTCTCAGAGTAATCACCCACATCACATGTCGCTACCAATTGTGCCCTCGCTTTCACAAGAGTGTGGAGCCAGTCTTAATGCTTATTAGGTGAACTAAAAGATTCTCACCTGAAATCATAAAATGAAGGTGTTATACATTTCCATGTTTATTCTTCCTTCAGCAGAGATTGGTACTGGGGTCCTAGGGACTAGCTTCTCACACATACACACACACACACACACACACACACACACACACACACACAAAGTGACCAGGTCTCTTCAGCCAGCATAGTCTCCAAAAGCAGCCACTTTCCAGTGTCAGTCCTGAGTCCAAGTGGAATATGAATCACCTCATAAATGGTACCAGCCCCTGCATAAGTGGCGTGAAGGCTCCCTTTGTACCGGTCTCCATTCCTCAACTCGGCTGTGTAGTCCAGTTCCACAAAGCAGAGATCCATTTGGTCCTCTGAGATTGTTCTGTTTGTTGGCTGATTGGTTGGTTGGTGGGTTTTGTTTCTTGTTACACCTACAATTTGCTTCAAGAATTAAAGAAAAGGAAAACTGCCTTGGTCAGTGGGTGTTGCTTTTACTCCTTAGAGTTTCTGAATCTGAAATTATTAAAATGAAACCCAGGGTTGACCAAGAGTGAGATCTGAAGAGGTGCTCACATTTCCCCATGTTCACGTCTACTTTTCAGAAACAGCACATAACGTGCAGACTTAAGCTCAGTGACTAGCACAGGTGAGCACAGAAGTTGCCATATTTCCACTTAAGATCAAATAGCCTACAGTCTAGAGGTTTCTACTCTGTTGCAGTTTGTGTCACTAATCATTATCCATGCATAGTCAAGTGCCCAAATCCATCTATAATGCCTATTCCAAGAAATGAGTCCATCAAAAATTTCTAATGCATCTTTTAGGCCATCTGTCTAGAATGCTTTGTTTGTAGTGTCTTTAAACAAAGCACTGAAATAAAGTGGCCTTTATTCCTCCAGAACTGGAGAGGTATCTAAATCAGAGTTGTGCAAATTGAGAGGCTGTTGAAACCCTCAAATATGTAACTGTGTCATTTCCCTCGGACTTTAGGGAAAAGAGTACAGATTCGGAAAGCTCCTCAAGCTGTCTCCGATGCGGTGCCTGAGAGGAAAAGGTCCACTCCCATGAACCCTGCAAACACAATTCGAAAGACACACGGTGGTGGCAGCGTTTCTCAGCGGCCTTACAGGGACAGGGTGATTCACTTACTGGCACTCAAGGCCTACAAGAAACCTGAGCTGCTGGCCCGACTGCAGAAAGACGGCGTCAGTCAGAAAGACAAGAACTCCCTGGGAGCAATTCTGCAGCAGGTGAGGGCTGCTTCTGCTCCCCCTTCTTGTTGAGTTCACCGAGTGGGGGTTCTCATACCGTTCTTAGGAGACAGAGACATTTCAGGGTCATTTCGATCAATAGTATATAAAAATAACTCTTGAGTAAATTAAATCACCATTTCAGGCTGGGGAGATAGCTTGGTGGTCTAAGCGCCTGCCTGGCAAGTACAAGGACCTGGGTTTGATCCCTGGTACTGTATGACTTGCCTGCCCGAGGGCTTGGGCACACGGTGCCAGCCACCAAAACCAGGCATGGTGGCACACACCTGTAATCCCAGGTGTGTGACTGAGACAGTCACTGTGACAGGAGGATGAGTGTGTGTAGTAATACCCTGTCCCAAATACATACATACATACATACATACATACATACATGCATATATACATACATACACATATACATGATTTCTTTTAAATTTAAATCATCTTTCTATGCATTTAATTAAAACTAGGTAAAATGTAGGTGTTGTCTTTATTTGGGTCGAATTTTGCCCTAAAATTCCCCTAAAGAATTTGAAATTTTTGTTGTCCACCTTTAATCTCGAATGGCTTAAACTTGCTGTACTTTTCATTGATTTCTGTGAAGTCGGTCTCTGGTTGGCATGAGCCACGATGTTTACCCACTGGGTAGCAATAGACTGTCTCTTGCGTTCACACTCCTCGCTGCCCTCGCTGCAGTGCCTCTTTCCTGCCTCCTGTGCACCAAGGTCAGTCATTTGCTGCATTATAGGATATGCATGTGCAAAGCATTAGCTGTGTTCGGCCACCTCATACTCATAAGCTTACACATCGAAGGAGGCCATTGCTTTCATCAAAGTCAACAGTTTGTCAGAGTATGACATAATGCATTTTTCCATAGTTGCTCAGGTCAGAAATGTCAGTCAGCGTTCAGATCCACCACAGTGCCCATTTGTTTTCTTTTTTTTTTTTTTTCCCCTAGAATAATAACATTCCTAAAATTATTCTTAAATATCTTTTGTTTTTTCTTGATTGTGCCAGGGGTCAAACTCAGGACCTTGCACATGCCAGGCAAGCACTTATTCCACTGAGCTATCTCTCCAGCCCCCATCATTATTTTAAAAACACAAACTTTCATTTGTTTATTAAAGAGTAGTATTTTATCAATCTAATTCTCATTATTTTTAATATTAAAATAATATAAAAATGTTGTGAAATCCAGGTGAGGATTAGCAAATCTCTTAGATACTTTGGTCAATAGTGAGGAGTTTCATTAAATCCATTGAACATCTTTTAGAAGCAGTCTAGATCCGTATGTCATGTAGCAGTTGTAGGAGACCAAAAGAAAGAATGACAGAAACCTGGGGCTAAGGGGATATGTGTGTTCATTCTTTACCACATAGGATTTAGTAGCTGCATTTCTAGAAATGTCCTGAAACAACCTTCTGGTTTGAGGATGGAAAAAGCAAGATAGAGCCAGGCGTGGTGGCACACACCTGTAATCCCAGCACTTGGGAGGCTGAGGCAGGAGGATCAATGTGAGTTCGAGACCAGCCTGGGCTACAAAAAGTGAGCCCAAGGCCAGCCTGAACCACATAGCAAGACCCTGTCTCAAAAAAGACAAAAAGAAAAAGAGAAAGAAAGAAAGAAAGAAAGGCGAGATGGGGCAAGAGATGGCTCTAAGAGGGGCTGCTGCTGCCAGGTGGCGGTGGCTTTGTGATTGTGTGTCCTTGTATAGAAAAACATAGCTAAAAATGTAGAATCTTGACTCTGAGCAGGTGAGACATAAAAGTTGTTATAGCACTGGTCATTTGGTACTTAAGTCTAGTCTCACCCTGGTTACGTGCTAGCATACCCTAGAGAGCTTTCTTTTTTTTTAAATACAGCTCAGACTCATAATGATCCTTCTCTTTTCAGCTTCCCCAGTGCTTGGGATTGCAGGTGCGCGTTGCCACGCCCAGACTCTTTTGGCTGGCTCAGGGGGGCCAGCGGTGGGGCTGGCATGGCCAGCATGGCATATGGTGCCAGGCATCAAACCTGGCCCCTGTGCTTACCTAAGCAGGCACTTAGACTGCTAAGCTATATCGCTGACCCTATTAGAGAGCTTCTGAAAAAATGCTAGTGCTCAGGGAGAGAGAGACAACTCCACAGTACAGCGCCTGCCTGGAAAGTGTGAGCTTGTGAGTTCAATTCTCAATATCAATAAAAACAAAAAAGAAAGAAAGAAATGCCAGTGCTGGAACTCCAACCCAAATCAACTAAATCCAGCTATCTGAAAATAGAGCCGGGACCAATACTGTATAAAGCTCTGGAATAATTCTGATATGTAATATGGGCTGAAAACCACCCCCTGGTGAAAATATACATAAAAGCACTAATAACATCTACTAGCTATGGGGCATGTGCTGTGAGCCAGGCCCTGTTCTTACCATTTCATGGTCACAATCTCATGTCATCCTCTCAAGGAAGATAATAAAGGCGTGTTCAGATCTTTGACCTAAATCAGAATGTTCCCTTAGCACACATCTTACAGCTAGTATCGAGTGACTTGTGCTCTGCTGAAACTAACCACATTAGGCATGAAAGGGAGAAAACCAAGAAGAGCAAACATGTACAGATCATTCAAACACTGGTAATTCTATCCACGCTTGATCTCAGCCAAGTGGCCGAGGAGCAATAGTAGTGCCATCCAATCCAAGCTAATTGGCACAGAGGTCCCTAAAATGCCAAGTCCAGCCTGGTATATGCCAACATAGATATTGCTGATTTGTTATTTATGAAGTGTTTTTCAGCTCTCTGTGTTTGATCATTTGTCCACATAATAGGTTTTTAAAGTAACTTAGGAGTTTAGCTTTTAATAAAAGTTGAGAGGTTCTGCCCAAATGTAAAAACATTTCATGCTCATCAGGAAAGTTGGATAAATACTGTTTGTCACTAACCTGTTATATATGTAGAAAGCTTCCTTTTTCTTAGAATGAGTGCTTCTCTGGAAAAAGAAATAATCAGAAAAGAAACAACATAAAACTGAATAATGTTCTTGAACTTAACATTTGGATATGTGGCTGGAGCTCATTCATTTACTTCAATTTGTTAAGTAGATTTGGCCTCCCACATTGTGAATTCAGGCAACTGTAAATCAAAATACTTGGAAAACATTTGTATCTACCGAACATGGACACAACACATTACTGTCTTGTTCATTAGGTCCTAAAATATTTGGAAAAATAAAAAAGAATTGTACCCTCACAGAACATGTGCACATTAATTTTGTTTTGTTTTTTGCCATTATTCCCTAAACAAAACAATACAATTATTTATATAACATTGTATTAGATAATTTTAAGTAGCCCATGATTATTTAGTTATATGGGATGATGCTTTTAATCTGTACCTTTTATATAAGAAACTTAAGACTCAGAGTATTCTGATACACAGGAGGGTTCTAGAACCCATCTGCTATGGCCTAACAGGTGGCCTGCCCACTGCAGTATCTCAGACGTTGTTCTGAGTGATACAGTCTCCATGCCATGCTCACAGACAGCCCCTGCCTCCCTAGAGTACTTTCCTGAGAAAGCTTCTGGTAAAATAGGGACTTGTGAGGAGCTGGATGAGAGACCCGCTGCTTCCAGAGTGGGATTCAAGGAGCCCCTTTCTTGGAAGGTTGCAGTAGAGGGTTACAGTTTAAGGATGAGCAAGAGCCAAGAAGATGAGTCAGCCTTTCCAGAAGCCGGGAAGATGAGAAGGTTCAGTATATTCAAGGGAGAGGAGAAACGGGGGCCAGATTGCAAAGGACCTTGTCAGACTCTCAGCAAGGAGTTTCAATTTTAAGTAAGATGGGTAATCCTTTTAGAAGTTTAAGTAAGAATCTGGTGTCATTTGATTTATACTTTTAATAAGCCCATTCAGACTCCTGCGGCACAATTAGGAAGCAAAAACAGAAGAAACTATGTAAAGGTTTAAAGTGGTGGTGACCTGACCTAGGGGCACTGTGAAGGTGGCTTACCAGATTAAGGATCTATGTTGTGGAAAGAGTTGTTTATGAATCCCATATAGAAAGAAGGACAGGGAATGCATAGAATCTATGATCATGACTCAGTTTTCCACCATAGCGGCTAATGGGTATGGAGGTCCTCACGGAGGAAGGCTAGAAGAGGAATGCGGGTAGAGCAGCAGAGAATGGTGTTCCGAGATTCTGTCTCAGTGAACATTCTGGTGGGAAGATGCCCATTAGACATGCGGGTGGTGAGAGGTCTGCAGGTGACTGAGAGTGTGGTCTGGGGTTCAGAAGACAGCTGAAGCAATAAATCAAGGAATAACATCATCTTAGAAAGACATGGGAGAGTGATAGCATCAGCAGAGGAAAAGCCCGGAGCTGCCTACCAGGAGGAGCCACATGGCTGGGGCGTCTCACGGGCGCTTTCAGGGGGTCTGGAAGACTGGGCTGTTCTGTTCATCCCACTTCAGAGTTTCTTTCTGCTGGTAGTCTGTATTTTGTTGGCAAATGTTATAGTATTGTTTAAAAACAGAATACAAGTTATTAAAATGTTATTCTTCATCTGAATGTCAGGCAGAAATATATTTTTCCTAGACTCAAAAATTATTTTTGGCTTAGCATCTGAAGCCATACATGTGTGTAGTTAATGGATTATAGACGTCAACATCCTATGATTTATATTTAAAGGATAGGAAGAGATTACGCCTGGGAATAAAGCATCTGGCTAATAACAGTCATGTGGGGTTTTGGTTTTTGTTTTTTAGTTTTTTTCCGTTTGTTGGTTTGGGGGAATTTCAAGGGCTTCTAATAAGTGGTTCTCCAGGAAAGCTATCAGATACAAGCAGCAAGCCTGAACTTGGTTATCCAAAAGAAAATAACAAAAAAGATTTTCAGAATAGATGCCATTTATAAAGTTTCTTTTTTTTTTTATAAAGTTTCTTTTGATGTTAGAAGAAAAAGCTCATAACCTAACATTTGGTCATTGTTTATTTTCTACTGAATACACATGATCAGATTTTTACCGTGTCCGAAAAGTAAGAGAAATTATAACAAACAAGTAATCTTGCTGATATAACTGTTTTGTAACTGTTTGGGGTCCCTTTGTTTGGAAACATTGATTTAAAAAAAAAAAAAGAAAGAAAAAAACTTCTCCTTTTTTCCCTAGCATCAGCTTATTATTTGATTTGGAATTTTGCAGATGAAATGGATCTTCCAGGGAAGGATACTTTTTATATTTCTTAACTTCCCAAAATGAAGTTGGATGGTATTCATTAGGGTCTGGCATATAGCCAGGCATGGCATAATCCCAGCACTGGGAGATTGAGGTAGGAGGAATGTTGTGAGTTCAAGACCAGCTTGGGCTACAAAGTAAGCCCAAGGACAGCCTGAGCTACACAATGAGACCCTGTCTCAAAAAGACCAAAAACAAACAAACAAAAAAAAAACCTGGCATATATGAAGCTAGCAGTTTCTTTAAAGCCAATCTTTATAATAATTTTCAGCATAAATCCTAAAGACAACCTGTCTTAAATAGCAAAAATATCTAACGTTCTTTCTACCTTTGTACCATGCACCAGGTAGCCAACCTGAACGCTAAGGACCTGTCCTATACACTGAAGGATTATGTGTTCAAGGATGTACAGCGAGACTGGCCTGGATACAGTGAAACAGACAGGCGGTCCCTGGAGTCGGTGCTCGCTAGGTATGTCCTTCTGTTTCATTTTTTCTTTAAGGATTATGCAAATAAGTAATGGTTTCGGTAACTGGATTTTAGTGTTGACATGGGAAAGAAAGAAGGGTGAGCTTTCTATGGTGAACATTTTCTAAAGTTCTCTTTAATTATCTGGAACATGTGTGTCCTTTACAGAAAACTAAATCCATCTCAGAATTCTACTGGCACCAGCCGTTCTGAATCTCCCATATGTTCTAGTAGAGATGCTGCCTCCTCTCCTCAGGTATTTAATAAAGTTGTAAAGCCATACTGCTTGTCACAGTACTTACTCATACCTTGGTCTTGTTTTTTGTTGTTGGTTTTTTTTTCCCCACCTTGAGACATGGTCTCACTATGTGGTCCAAGCTAATCTCAAATTCAGGATAGCTGAGGCCAACTTCGAACTTGCAATCCTCTTGACTCAGCCTCCAGAATGCTGGGACTGCAGCTATGCAGCACTGTGCCCATCTTGTAGTTTTTATCAGTGCAATCACTTATGTATTAAATTAGTCATTAGCCATCTGATTTGACCAATTTCATCCAGTTCTCATAATTCTCAGATCATATCTGAGACTTTATTCAAAACATGTTATAGTAAAATATTCTTAGGAAAAATGTATTTGCAATAAGCAAGCAAATAACATGAGCTCTTTCCAGCAGGCCCTGACCCAGAGTGCTCAGGCTATTCCAGATTAGTTTCCTCTGCAAGAGCAGCCCATCATAGAAAGGGCTGGGGGAGTTCCCCACAGGACTGGAGTTGGGCACACTGATTGTCAGCTCAGGGGCCAGCACCTCAGCCCTGCCTGCGTGGTGCTTTCAGTATTCTGAGTGCTTTGGGCAGATGGTGGGATGGCCTTGTCCCCTGCTTTGCTGTCTGTCCCTGAACCCTTTCTCTAAGAAACAGGGAGGAGCAGACAGATGAGTGGAGAACAGTAAGCATGCGCATGCGCATGCGCATGCGCAGGGCGGAAGGCTACTCACGTAGCAGAAAGAGAAACAGCCTCGGAAGGGCCAGCGTTCTGCCCTGCATGTAAGCTGGCTGGGGAAGCCTTATCCGTAGGCTTGCCAAGCAATTTCTCCTCTGATCAAAGTATGTAGCAGGTGCCAAATAAATGGCACTAAATTAAAAACAGAATAAACTAATGAACTGATTAACGATATTCTTTCAAGCTCAAATATAAGCCACAGTAATACATTTACACATCAATATGGACTTATTCATGTTTTATACTTTGTGCTATTGAATCCTCCTTCAACTTAAATACTGTTGTTATTATTGAACTGAGCCAATATCATAATTCTCTTTTAAAAAGTGCTTTCATATTATGTTAGTGCACTAGATGTAAATACCTTACAATATGGTGAAGAGATATCTAAGAATTATAAAACATTGCAGGCACATTTCAGCAGTTCTGGGGATACTTAAGGAAGTTGCTCTGAAAAGTTTGACTCTCCATTCACAACAGGTGAAATGAAAAATGACAGCTGAGGTGCTCATAGTTGGAGCATCTCAGCGCAGTAGACAGCACATGCAGCAGGCGTGCTCCTTTTTTTTTTTTTTTTTTTTTTTATTCAATTTATGTATCTGGTACAGGGTCTCACTGTGCAGCTAGGACTCACAGTAATCCTCCTGTTTTCAACCTCCCCAGTGCTGGAGTTATGGGGGTGCACCTCCACGCTGGGTCTCTGTGTCCAACTCAACGTGCCCAAGTGCAAGGCCCATGTGGCATATGGTGCCAGGGATCAAACCCTGGTCCCTGCACTTATCTGAGCAGGTGCTTAGTCTGCTGAGCTATCTTGCTGGCCCTAAGCATGCCACATTCTGTCAGCCTTGTTAGTTCTCCCAGATGCCAATGGGCCTAATTGCTGTCTCCCCACGCAGGCCAGCAAGGGAGATGGCTGTCTGTACTTAGCGCTGTCCTGAGTGTATGAGCCACATAAACTGCATAAACTCTTATGAACTTGGGGTGAGACTGACTGCCAGGAGATAGTAACTAAGCCCCCCAAGAGGTGTATGCTTGCTGGATTTCACATTTGACATTAGACATGAAAATTTATTCTACTTGTGATCTTGCTGTGATGCTTTGGTTGGCTTGGGGTCATTCTGGACTTGTGTTTTTGCTTAAGCTTGGAGGAAGGTTAGTCCAAGGACGTTTGCTCAGTTGTTTAAAGCATCACACATTTATTGAATTGACTAAACATTAGTATGAACTGGCCTTTTGTTTTCCTTCTCTCCCTTAGAAACGGCCTTTGGATGCAGAATTTATTGATCCTTTAATGAATAAAAAAGCTCGAATATCTCACCTGACAAGTAGAGTACCACCCACATTAAATGGCCATGTGAATCCCACAGGGGAGAAGTCTCCCGCCAGCCTCCCCCCACTGCCCGCAGCCGCTGCCATCCCGAGCCCCCCACCACTGCCTCCCACCCATCTGCCTGTCTCGAACCCGCCACAGACTGTACACTCTAACTCCAACTCCCCTAGCACTCCAGAAGGCCGGGGGACTCAAGACCTACCTGTGGACAGTTTCAGTCAGAATGGTAGCATCTATGAGGACCAGCAAGACAAATATACCTCTAGGACTTCTCTGGAAACCTTATCCCCTGGTTCAGTTCTACTCAAGTGTCCAAAGCCTATGGAAGAAACCCATTCAGTGTCTCACAAAAAGTCCAAAAAGAAGTCTAAAAAACACAAGGAGAAGGACCAAATAAAAAAGCATGACATTGAGACTATTGAGGAAAAGGAAGAAGACATTGGAGAAGAAGAAATTGCCAAGCTGAATGACCCCAGTCCAGATTCCAATGAAGGTACTGTAAGAGCTGACCTTCCGTGGTAAGGGAACTAGAAGCACGTGCTGTTGTGAGTTTGAGATTATACTGCTTAGAATTAATAATGTTTTTTAGGCAAATTATTTTTAATATCGTGTTTTGGAGAAGGTTTTTCTTGCGTGTGTGTATGTGTGTGTGTGTGTGTATGTGTGTGTTTTCACTGCTATATTTTGTCTCTTTTTAGCCAACTATGAAAGACTTCTGTTTTTGCTAATAAGATAATGACATTTGAAAATGACCCTGTCATCCTCCAGAGATTCCCTCTTGCAAGTGGACTCTGGTGCTCTTTTCCTTATTTGTTAAAATATTGTGAAACCGCAGGATGAATGTTGTGTGCTCATTCTTAAACTGATTTTACCAGACCCAACTGACAGTAGAAATATTTCTTTCCCAAAGAAACAGTGATTACTGCCCCTGCTTTAATTAATATTAGCATGGGGAAATGTCAAATTCATTATAAAATAGGCAAGGCAGAATTCCATTTGCACAGACATAACATCATCTCCATTTACAGTGAATACAGCTTGTCTTTTGCAAAGCTATGGGCTACTGTTAGCTTGATAGAAATCAAAATCTTGTTTTGATTTCTCAGGTTTTAGTAAACTAATATCAATTGTGATTAAAATTTATACTTCAGGCTCTAGGATGAAGTATAAAAGCCTAATATCTAGAGACTTGAGTTTAAAAAAAAAACTTTATCTCTAAACAAAAGCTAATCAACAGAAAGACTGCTTACTGTATGCTACTCTCTAAAATCTGATGACAAATTAGCTTCGCCTTCTTAACAGCAGCAAACCCCTCTACAGCTAAATGTCTAAGTCCATCGTGTAGCATTGCAGCCAGTTTTGAAGTCAGAACAAGTAAGACAAAATCCTCCAAGAAACTTAAGAAGGTTACTTTAATTAATGAGCAGAGTTTTACAGAGTTTAAGCACAGTTTCAGGAAGTGTTGAGTCTCTGTATTTTGCCTATAACACTGAAAGCCTGTGCCACGCATTTAGTGACTGTTTTTGCTGTATGAGAGAAGCTCTGATTGTTTTCAGTGGTGCTTGCCGGGGAGTTGTAGAATAAGTGCTGTGATGCAGTGCCTTTGTTGCCCTGCGTTGGGTATGTTGCGTGTCAAAGCATATCTGTTGAAATATTTACACCACTGTAATACTATATAATGGCCTGAGAGGTAGACGTAAGCTTTTTTCTTCCCCCTCTGACACTCTGGTACTTGAATTTGTCAAGTCAGGAAAAGCCACGAAGAAGTAAAACTCTGTGCTCAGCATTAACCAGCCAGGCTTCTGGGCACAGTCCCCACTCCACGGTTCCCACCCCAGGTGGTGAGCCTGAGTCTCCGCCTCCTCCCAGAGGACTGGACCCTGGGATGCCTGCCGAGGCCTCCAGAAGGACTTTGCTCTCAGAGATGGAGGCCAGGAAAAGCAGACCTGGTCCCTTTCATTCTTCCTTGAGAATATGCAGGATCTCTCTCAGAACCCTGGGCCACTCTGTCTATTCCCCGGCATCTGTGGCAGAGGGGCAGTTGCGCTTTCCTTGTACCCAAGCCTGAATCTCATGCATACAGGTGAACAGTAAGCCTACCAGGTCTCCATAACGTACTTAGTGTCCTTTCCCATTTAAAATACTAGACTAAGGAGTGGACAGGTGTTCAAATTTTTTTGTAGCAAGCAAGTTAGGGCTGGAGTTGACTAGCTTCATTTTAAACAATAAAATACCATTACCCTAATACAAGATCTAAACATAGCCCTTGGACATGGTGAATTCTAAGTGCAATATTGAAATTTTACATGGCTTAATAGCATAATCATGACTGACAGGAATTTAGGAGGCTTTCTATTTCTCTGTGGGTTTCCCTTTGAGGGAGGCAGGGTCTGTAAAAGAAGTCTGTTTAGTATTATGAGGACCAGAGGTTGGAGGAGAATAAATCAGTGTTCAGTAACACCTTATGTTAAACCGATGGGAAAAGCTTCCTGCCCAGTTCCACTGTCTCCCTACAGAAAAAAGACTGCAGTAAAAGTATAGTGACCAGAGCAGCCTGCTACCCGATGCTTCTGCCTCATCTGCCTTGTGCGAGTCCCACAGAAAGTGGATGTTGATATAAAATTGGTATCTCCCATTGTGTGACTGCATCTGTCACCACAGTCTGTGAATTGCTGGGCAGATGCCACAACTGCTGCTGAAAGAATAGAAGCCTGACCTTGGGTTGAGATGGAATTCCTTTATTGTGCAGACACTGCAGTAGCCAGGGCGCTTTAAATGCCTGCGTCGGTTCTGCTGGCGTTGGTCATAGGGCCTCTATTGTCTGTGTTCAATTGTATTCCTTGCTCACTGTTGCTTATTGAGATGGAAGAATAGAATTGGGGGAAAAGTGTTCCAGATGTTTCTAATCTATTTTAGAATTCCAGGCATCTGATAACCATACTGGTTGGTGAACACTCTGAATTTTTTCCCTTTCACAGGAGGTAAAGAGGGTTACACTGCCTCCATGGAGCCTTCTTCAACGATCGAACTCCCAGACTATTTGATGTAAGTGCACCCATTAATTTTAGAAAGTTTTGTAAATTCTTTTCCAATAATTTTCAAATGAAAAAAGCCAGTAATTCCAGAAATAGAGTCCTGGAGCCACCCCTGCAGTTGCAAGGCTGCTACAAACCCCGGGGAATCCCCAGTCCACCCTGGGCTGCGTGAGCAGGTCGTTCTCCCCCTGCTCTGAGCTGTGTTCGTTGGTTTTTTAAGTACAGAGAAGCCTGTCCTTTGTTCCAGGGCCAGGCCAAGCTTTTGATTATTGAAGGGTCTGACTGTTCAAAGCTGACAAGTCTATCAATGCATAGCCATTCACTGGGGCCCCCAAAGAGATGGTTATTACTGACAGAGTACTTGAACTTCTGCACTTAGTAACCATGCAAAGTGGAGTCAGGTTGATTTTTCACTCACATACATTCTGCCCTCCAACTGATTTTAAGAGGAGACAATAGCAAAATTCAGCCATTCCTTTCTAGTACCCGCTATGTTTTTCTTCTTGTGGCAATAAGTTGATAAATGCTGAGCTAGGGACAGTTTTTTAACTGGTTATCACAGAAGTTATAAGTTGGACACACAATTGTAGCCCTTTTTTTTGATAAAATGCTTCTGTGAGAACAAAATAATTAAGTTGCAAGAGCTGTGAAAATAGAATGGAAGAACAAGCAGACCTGACAACAGATACCCTGAAAATGAACGAACGTGCAAAGTAGCTAGACCGTAGCCTGGGAACCAGAATCTGGGCTGTGGGAACTTCTTTTCTATTAATGGCATCTCCATCATTTTTGACTTGCAATAAAGTTAAGCTAAGCTGTTTGGCCCTGCTTGTTTCCAGAGGAGAGAACATTTTATATTTAAAATGCATGGCTTCAGCTTACCAGTAGTGTGAAAACTGTACTTGCGAGGAATGAGGCAGCAGGAGTCCATCGTGCTCGCTGCTGTCTCTCAGCCCATTAGCTCCGTCATCCAAGACAGTGCAGGCTCTTAGGAAGCCCAGATGGCGAGTAGCCACCTCTGAGGGACCCACGGGCACTGTTCTGCTACCAGGCTTCCAGAGTAGCCCCTAGGCCTGCTGCTGAGAGAAGTCACCTCTCTAGGCACAAAGCCACTTCCCTTCAAGTTGGCTGTGTGCCCGCCACTGTCCTGGCAGCCACCAGGACACCACTCAATTCACACTCTCCCATGATAGACTTTTGAGCACCTGCTGTATTAATAGGGATATATCTTTGTAATATGTGACAAAATCATATGGGGAGACCGAAAAATAATCTGAATTTCTCCCAGTGGAGTTGAGGCTGTTGCTATGTTTTGCTAACCTAATTAGTTAATTCTATATTGGAAGAGTTTTTTCAGGTTACTGGTCTAACGGTGGCTGCTGCATCTGCCTGAGTGTATCTCTGTATGTTTGTCATGTTTCTAATGCAGGAATTGTATGCTTAGATGAAAGCAATTTATTTTAACTGAAAACTAAGGCTTATATAAATAAAAGTGATGAGAATATTCCAAACATACAGACTTTAAGTTACCTCACAAGAAAACCAAAAGGATAGATAAGAAAGCCTAAAAGATTAGCCTTTATTAATATTACTGTATAACAATTACTGTATAACAATACTATTACTGTATAACAATACTATTATTACCTATGGTTGTGGGTTATCCATATGTTTAAGTTTTTATGATACCACCACATTCAGAACCAATTATGAAAAGCTGTTATAGTGTTCACTAAAATAATGTAATGTTTTTTTATTCAAATGCCAGTAAAGCAAACAACATTGTAATTGTTCATAGTATGGGGTTTTCTCCCCCTGAAAAATGATTAAGTCACATACTTAAGAGTATAATTTTGGAAAAAGTAGGATACATGTATTAATACAACAGATAAGCTCTTGATTTCAAGACTGGCTTAGACACACACACACACACACACACACACACACACACACAC
>PVJA010032008.1:0-24466 GCA_004027025.1 Myocastor coypus
TTATGGGACCAGGGTTCGAACTCACGACCTTGCACTTGCCCAGCAGGCACTTGTGCCTCAGAGCTATCTTCCCAGACCCTTGAAATAATCTTTCGAAGCTCCATTTTTATTTTGTTACTTTATATATGCTTTTCTCATCATAAAAATCATTTTTGCTGGAACCCAATATTACGCATTAGCTCCCCAAATCTCCTTCAGCCTCTCTTGCTCCCCCAAGGAGAAGTGGATGTCCTGAAGACACACAGAGTAGGGCTGCATTTGGGAGTTCACTATTTGAAGCTTTGTCAATTTAAAATTCACTCCTGTGACTCAAATTTTAAATATAGTTTTGGAAATATTTTGTTTTTTCACGTAAATGGAAAATGTTTTTCTACCCAGGAGAAAGAATCAAAAAATGAACAAATTAAGGAATGAATTTTGTTGTGTTTTCCTGGTCTTTAGTGCAAAGTATTAAACAACCCATATGTTAAAACTGAATCCTAGGAAAGAAACCTTATTTTCTGGCTTTCATATTTTCCATTATCTATATATTCTGAAGAAAAGGCCTCATTCGAACAACCAAATAATGAGAAGCAGTCTTTACTTACCTATAATTTACTGTATCACTTAAGCTTTGAAAATTCCTTCATGTTTTCTCCGTGATTTTATACCAGGGCCCCCTGGTACTTATTAGTTTCTTCTCTTTAGTATTTTACATGTGAATAAATCAAGGTCTCATCAAGTTAGATTAACCAATCCCACTTGATACTTAATAGTACTTGTGAAAGTGGTTTCTTTTTAAATTTTAAACTTGTGCATATTCCCTAATGTATTAATCACATTCCTGTTGCTGATACAAAATACCTGACTTGAAAAACTTTAGGCTTGCTGTTGCAGAAGAGGTAGTCCATGGTGGTCTGGCTCTAAGGCTAAAAGAAAAGCATGAAGGAGGCAAATGGCTCCAGTGCTAGCAGCCAAGAAGCAAAGAGATGAAGAGACCAGGAGGGAAATGTCCTCCTAGGACACCTGCCCACTCACTCACCTCTTCTAACTAGTCAGAGCTCAGAACAGTGTGTGCAATTATGAGCATTTGCAGACTTAATTTATGGGTGAGTACTGGGACAACCTTGTAGACCTAGGCATTTTACACTGAAGCTGTGTTACCTAATATATATTGGTGGGATGGGGAGAAGGAGGTGAAGATTTATTGGAATTGTTGAAAATTTCATTTTGTTTTATGGAAAAAATATAAACAAAAGTTCATAATCAGAGGATGAAAGAATAACAATAGATAATGTTACATATTCTTATCTTGTGGTTATGCAGAGCACAAGGTACAGACTTTAAGATTTCTCCAATTAATATTAGCACAATCCTTCCTTTTCTATAAACTAAGCAACACTAATAGTATAATTTTCATTTTTTTCTTTTTCCTTCCTATGTTTCCCCTTTCTCCCATCCTAGTTTCTTTTTCCTTTTAAACATTGGACATTTTAGACTTTATTTACTTTTTCATTTGCACACATCTAGGAGACAATATGATGCCCCACACGTGAGCGTGATTTATTTCATTTTTGTCGGTAAATGGATGCAACTTGACGTGATGATTTTTATGACTCTGTATAGCTCATCAAAGTGTGCTTTTGTTAAGGCAGATTTATCTAGTCTACATTACCCTTATCTTTTAAAAGGGACTGCTTTCTCCTCTCTTTATCCTTTGGGCTTAGAAGTGGTTACTCTTCCGTGGCTGTATTCTTGCATTATCCTTCACGTTTATGCTCTACTCTCATCATATCTGTGCATGTGCCCATTTCAAACACTCCTTCAAATTATCCTGGTTTCTATTGCCAGAATTCCTTAATGGAAGGTGAACCAATACCATGATTGAGCCAACACCAAATCACTTTATGACTCGCTGACTTATTCACCCTAGCCAAAGAAGTCCTTTCTTACGGAATGCATGATTTTACACCAACTTCATGCTTGAAGGCACAGAGAGAAAGCCTCACCCAGACCTCACCCAGCTGGCTCTGCGCTGACCCCCTGATGTCTGGCTATTATAATGTGGTTCTACTTGCTTTGGGGCTGGAAGTAATGAGTCCTATTATTTCTTTTAAAAAGTTAAAAACATGTGTCCCCTGCTCTTTCCCAAAAAAAGACGTCCTGGGATAGGTGGAAGGGGGAGAAGGGTAAGGAGATAACACAAAGAAAGGAATTAAAATGTGCTATGTGTTAGCTTGCTGTAAGGATTATAAACACTATGTACTATATACAAGTACTAGTAAACAAATAGCATCATTTGAAGGAGGCATTTGGGCCTGACCCAAAATAGGACTGATCTCTGAATTTTCCTTTCCACAGCAGAATTGAATGGCTGCTCCCTTGAGGTAGCACAATTACTTTTACTTCTGTTAATATGACAACCAAAGTGAACTTTGTGAATGTTAATGCCCCAGTTATATATTTAAAATAGCTCTTTTTAAAAAATTTCCACTTTGATTAAGGAAGTTGAATAATCAGTGTTCACAGATTTTTTAATGTTCACTGATTCCACTTCCTGTGAGATACAATTCCCCTCTCTGTCTTCACTCTTTCCATTCTTGATAATATTGCTTTATTATGAAAATTAGACTCTTCACAGGCCACTGGGGAAGGGAGGATCCATCAGCACACCAAGATTTTCTATTATGTGTTAGATTTCTTTGACCTATTACCTAGGTAATCATAAAAAAACAGTAAGTTACAAAAGAACTGTTTGCATTTTGCCTCTTTTCATTTGCTAGGCCTGTGGTGGTTTAACAGGTACTAGTGAACATCAGAAGGGCAAATTTCGGCCTCTGTGCCACAGCAGGAGGAAGTGCAGAAGCAGTCTTTCCATGTCAGGGTCACGTCCTCTGGTGATGCTTTCATTCATCCACGGTGGATCAGCACTTTGGTACCAGGCACGAAGGCAGAATGAATGAAGAGCGTAGTGGGGGTGCACTCTGCACATTCGAAGAGCTGTATAGTCCTTATAGACAGTAAATGTATGTTCAGAGCAACATGATTACGTACAATTCCATGAAGAAGTAGGAAAGACAAAGTTAGTAGAAAAGAAAAAATATATTTGTAGGAATTGTCTTGGAGAAGAAAGGGCAAAATAAAGAAAAGTGTGCATGATAGTGTTTTGCTTTAAACGAAGAAAGGACTGAACCAAGAAAGTGGGCATTTTGCGAAGTACATATCTGTACCTGATGGGAAAATATGAGCTGGAGGCTGGAGAGGACCAATAGTGGGGACTTTGTGCTCACAGCATTCAGCACAAGTCTTCCTGACACTCCAAGCTTTGTTCTCACACTTCAGATTTGCCAAATCAGGGATTAAGTAGTGATTTCTGCATATAGAAGATCATGACTCAAGAAGTAACCTGAGGGCCAGCCAAATAGCTCAATGCATTAAAACACCTACAAGCAGGTACAGAGGCCACAGGTTTGATCCCCAGGCCTGCCATGCTAGCCCCACCATTGGGGAGTATTGAGACCAGGAATTAAGACTGGATGTGGTGGCGTGCCTATAATCCCATCTCTTAGGAGGCTGTAAATAGGTGGATCACTGCAAGTCTGATCTAGTGGTAAGACCCTGAACATCTTGTAAACTTGTCCCTAAAAAGTACAGAAAAATTAGCAAGTAACCTGAAATGCTAATAAAGACATTAAAAATGGGAGCATGTCATATAGTAGCATCTTCACCTCTCTTGGTGGCCAAAATACTGAAAATGAGTTGAGGTCAGAGATACCAGCTCAAAGGCACAACATCTTCATTTTGTTTGAAGAGTAGGTGATATTTTAAAAGTAATTATTCCACGCATGCCTTCAGCAGAGTAATTTCTTTTCACATTACAGAAAGAGGTAAGCAGACACTTTTATAATATGAAAAGTGATATAGATGTGCATTAGCTAATGCTTCCTGGGGGTTTCACTATACATTTGGCATTGTGAGATGTAGCTCCGAATGCCATGGTGCTGAATTTTACATGAAGACACTGGACTGTTTACTGAATTGGATGAAAGTAAGGAATAATTATGTGTATTTTGGTTCCAGAGTCTTTGATTACCATTTTTTCATTAAGTGAGTTAAGGTTTGTTATAAAAGAATTTTATTGGTCTGATTATGACAAGTGGCCTTTGAAATTTGTTTTTTCTGAATAAAATTGCTCTGTATTCTGAAAATAAACATCTAGTAACCAGTGGTGGATTTATTCTTTCACCAAAATAGATACTGAGAGCTTATAACTTGCAAAACACTGACAGAGCTATTAAGAAGTGTCAGTGTAGTTTCTGTTTCCAAAATCTCCTGTTTAGCTAGCCTCTGATATAAGTTACACAGATATAAAACTATGCAGTCATGAAATGACACACCATCTTGTGTTCTCTGTCCTTTGTCACTACAAAATTACACGCTATAAGATCTTGAGGACTCCAGCTATGGCTCACACTCCAGCAATCCCTGCTTTGCTAATAGTGGATTATGTTCATGGTTGCATGCTCAGTGCATCCGCAGTATCTGGGAACACAAAAACAGTTCACTTGTCATCCCTTAGCATCACCTGCCTGTGGAAAGCCTTGATGTGTCCTCAACATCCCTGTCTTCATTTTTTTTCAGTTCATTAAATATTTCTGTGGTATTACTGTGTGCCAGGAATTTTTCTTAGGACTCAGAGTAAAACAGTGAGAGAAGCCATCACTTTGCATTCTGCAATGCACATTCTAAGTTAAAATTGGAAATGCCAGAAAGAACTTTACATTAAAATGTTGGCATCAAATCAGAAACATCACACTGGTGAAAGAGATGATGCAGGTGGTTACCATTTCAAATGACATCATCAGGAAAAGAGATTTCTGAGCAAATGACTGTTCTGTAGAAACTGGACAGAGGACAAGTGACATGGAAGTCTGGGGAAAGGGAGAGTTATAATTGATTCTGGTAATATTTTAGGAATAGTATCTCTACAAGACCCTATTCATACCCACATGATCATGCAACTAATCATAGCTTTAATCTGTTAGTTAATTATCTACTATAACTCAACTGTAGCTAAATTACCAGGCCAGAACTTACGGTTATGTGCAAATATTGCAGTCACTATTTAAAACTTGCCTGACATCTTTCACTAAGAATTAATTTTTTGTGTTCATTGATATTTGGACGTGTGTATGTGTGTTTCAAATCATGAATCATGTTTCATTGTAGTGATGTATCATTTTGGGTTTCTATTCAACAGTTGAAAAACTTTGGGTGCTTATATAATTTTTAAACTTTAGAAAAATGATGATGTAGATTAATATGAAAGTTTATGTAAAAATCTGTGCAGACTATATGTTTGATTTTCTTGGAATTAGCCTGCTTAACGTGTCATAAGAAAATATGAGATTAGCTAAGTGAAGCAACAGAAATTTGTTTTCTCAGATTTCCGAAAGATAGGAAGTCAATGTCAAGTTGCTAGTAAGCTTGGAGCATAGTGAGGGCTCTTTTTTGGTATCTCAGTGATGGCTGATCTAAACTGTTCTGGCTTTATTCTCAGATCTCATTTATGTTCCAGTCCTACTAATAAAGGCCTTATCCTTATATTTTTATTTAACCATAGCTCCTTCTCCATCGAATCACCTCTGGTTGACTGTACTTTAACATGAATTCTGGGGAGAAGGCAAATGCTACCTAGGGAGAAATCACTCCATGTTACGGAAAGCAGTGCTTCCGTTGTTAATTAAGCATGCTAAGTGCCATTTCACATGCCCACTAGCAATGCATGTGAGTTCCAGTTTCTTTAAAGACTTAGCAGTTTTTGGAAATATGTCAATTGGTGTCTGAGTGTTTCAGTTATTTTTCTAGTTATGGGATAAAACACATGGCGTCTGGAACCTAAAGAAGTGGTGTACCTGTGGTTCGTGAGTCAGAAGTTTTCAGTCCATGTTTGTTCACCTTTAAAACAGAAACAGCGAAGTTGAAGGACCTGCTTGGAGGTCACCTGCTCACACCATTGTGGCCAAGAGTCAGAGAGAGAAAGAGCAAAGAATGGGAGGGACCTGCTGGGCCACAACCCAGTGACCAACTCTTCTGACCAGACTAGGAGCAAGCCAGCTCGATGTTTCACATTTCGCTCACCTTCCAAAAGCCTCCTATGAGCACAGAGGCCGTTGGGAGAAATTCTTGTTCTAGAGCTTAACAATGATTAGGGATTTAATTTGTGTTTCCCTAATAATTAACAGTACTGAATATATTTCTCTATGCTTATTTTTGTTCTGATGACCAAGCTTTAACTTTGTATCTCAGAACTCCCTGAAGCATCCAAGGTCAATGTATTTGCTAGTATTCTTTTAAACATTATATATGTTTAACCCTTACTGTTAGGTCCGTGAACCACTTCGTGTTCATATTTGAATTCAGGATAAGATAATATTTGGGTGTATGAGTACTTAGTTTACTCAGACAATTTCGACAAGGATTATCCTTTCTAATAAGAATTTTTCTGGCCACATTGTTGAAAACTGTTGACTGTAAATAAGAATTTATTTCTAAATTTTCGGTTATCTTCCATTTCAGTAGAGGCTTGTCCTTTCACTATTACCACATTGTAGTTTTGTGTTAAGTTTCGAAACCTAGAAGTGCTGTGTAAATGTCCAAATATCTTCATCTTATAGTTATTTTTACACGGGTTGTGTTATTTTATATAAATTTTAGAATCAGTTTGCAATTGCTGCAAGTGAACTTAATAAATAATTAATAATGATTATATTTTATCCATAAATCAGTAGAGAATTGCTAATTTCACAATATTGAATATTCCATCTAATTCATGAATATAGAATTATTTCCATTCATTTGCTCTGTTTTAATTTCTATTTCTTTTTTTTTTTTTCTTCAATACTTGCAAGTGAACCAAAGCCTTAAGAATTCTGGGCAAGGTCTCCACCGTGCGCTACATCTGCCCTTCTTACGTAACTTTGAGAGCTAGTCTGTCGTGCTTGCCCAGGGTGGCTCTACTCACTTGTATTCTCCTGGCTGCAGTCTGTCACATAGCTGGGATTACAAGTGTGCAGGACAGTGTGGTCTGACTGTGTACCTTTATCACTTGTATTTTAAAATATCTTTGAATAGCTTTTATTTTGATGATGCTATAAATATAATCACTTGGATTTTCATTTTCATAGATTCTTCATTACGATCCATAGTTTATATTGTAGCATCATATATTATGTTCTAGATAAACTGGTTTGTACTCTCTTGAAGATATTTGATAGTATCTTTAGTATTTTTATGAGCCAAATAATTATTCATGTGTAACAATGTCATTTCTAATATTTCATTTTAACTTAGGATGCTCATATTTCTTTTTATTTTTCTGCTTCATTTGTTAAAAACTTTGTAACAATGAAAATTAAGATAGAATTCTGAGAACAAATTCTTTTTTTCTAAAATTAGGCAAAGAAATACATGAATTCAACTTGGATATTTTCTATAGATAGGCAAATCATATTGAAGAAATCTAAAACTCAAGTTTTTGAGCATTTATATTGCACATATGATAGGACTATTTTTGGCAAATACTCTTGTTGACTGAGGTGACCATGTGGTCTGAGATTTTTAATGTGTTAAGAAAGTATGCTGTTAAAAATTTCAGGATTAAATCCCACCTTGCAATCCCGAGATAGTTAACTATTAAAATATTTTACCTGCCACTGGATTTGGTTTGCTAATATTCATCCATTAAAGATTTGTGCACCTATATTTATGAAGTATATTGTTACCAATGTTTTACTTACGATGTTTTAGTCTATCTGTCCTATTGATAAAACACTATCAACAGGTTAAAATACTATCAGTTAATAGAGAAGTGTTGCTGTCCATTTATTTTATGGAAATGTATGTGAAAAAATAAATTTTATTTAGATGTTTGACAAAAGTTGAGATTTTTTTCAGTAAGATTTAAAACTAATTCCATGTTTTTCTTGCTTTAGGTCTACTTCTTAGAATTGCCTATTTTGTCTCCATTTTGTCTTCTAAGTTTATTTGAGAGTGCTTGGTGAGGGCTATCTACCAGGATTTCAGTTGTCTGTCTTCAAATTGCTTTTTATTCAGTATACACCTAAATAAAAAGGTAGAGAGAGAGAGAGAAAGATGGAGAGGATGAGAGAAGAGTGGGGAGAGAGAGAGGCACAGAAAAAGATAGAGAAAGAGACAGGAAGATAGAGAAACACACATGAAAGCAAACTGGTCTTATTTTAAAGGCATGGCTTTTTTTTCTTTTAAAAGATTCAAGTAATAGTCTTATCTAATTATCTTTCAGTTGAACTGTTTTTTGTTTGTTTGTTTGTTTCTTTTTATGTTTGCAACTAAAGACATTGCTACCAACAGATTCTGTATGACATAAGGTTTATGTGAGTTTATTAAAAGTAACTAGAACTGTCTCATTCTTTAATTTTCTTGTTAAATTTAGGTTACTTTGCAATGTATTGCTTGGAAAAATTATTTTGTATAACCATATTTCTATTTGTTGATCTTCATTGATTTTTTTTTCAGTGTCATAGTGTTATAGTTTTTGTGACAACACCACTTGGGTTTGCCTCTGACACACAAACCAATCCAAATCATCTTGGTGGCATAGAACCAGCTGAGTTTCTTATAGAACTGGGATAACAAGTTGGAGGATGAATGTATTCCTAGGTGGAAATGCCACACTTTTACGTGATGTTCACAAGTTTTTCTTGAGCAAATTGTTTTTAATTTGTTGTATAATTTTCTCCCCTGAATCCTAGTGGCTCATTATTTGCATCAGTGTTCCTAGTTCTACCAGTGGTTTACAGGGATGCTTGTCGAGTTACTTATTTTGTTCCTTTTGAAGTTGAAGGTGTTTCCATATCCCCCAAACTCACACACACAGATACACTCACACCTGGGTTAGGGGATTTGGACCATGAGACTAAGCTTTCTTGTAGAGGAAATGTGTTGGCAACATTGTAAATTATATGTAGTAGAAGAATTCCACTTGGCAGAGTAATTGATTTCAAGAAAAGAATCAGAAGTGTGAACAGTAAGTAAGGAATTGCCAATAGTTTTTATTGTATGGAACATTATCTATTTTAAAGAACTGAGATGATTGACATAATAAATGAAAAAACTAGTATCAGCATTTTTTTTCTTTCATTTATGAACTTGGTACACGGTCTCGCTACACACTTCAGACTGCTAGTGATCCTCCTGTTCTCAGCCTCCCCAGTGCTGGGATTACAGGAGTCTGTCACTATGCCCAGACTTGGTCCCCAGTTTGGGCCTAGCATGGCTTGTGTAACCTGGAATCAAACCCTGGTCCCTGCACTTGCCAAAGTAGGTGCTCAGTCCGCTGAGCTATCTTGCTTGACCAGTATCAGCATTTCTGACTTTAAAATTATTAAAATCAAAGAATAAAAGAATTTTACTTGTAAAATGTCATGATTTATATGTGCTTCAGGAAAAGCAAAATATTTTCCCACCAAATAAGTTTTTAATCAAAGATCAAGAAGATGGAATCGAGTACATCAGCTGGGATTTAGTTAAAGTTGTTCAGGTGGAAAATAAAGTCTCATATTATAATAATTATCTTAAGACAATGGAGAGTTAGGCTGTTGTGAAGCTATGATATGGAAAGATGTCTAAGCTTAGTAACTTCTTATGTTTTGGGAGCTAGTAAGAAACTCAAAGAATGCGCTCAGGATTTAGCCTATAATGGATGCACAAATACACGAATATAATAAAGAACACACCATGAAACTTAGATATGAAGAAAGATGTATGGAAATGGTGGCTGCCTGACATAATTTGTTGTACATATGAGGAGATGACGTTGGTCATTTTATTTTAAATTTATTTTATTTTGTTTTTGTGGCTGGCTCAGTCTACCCTGGGGGCAGGACTGGCATGTCATGTGGTTTCAAGAATCAAACTGGTCCCTGTGTGCTTGCCTAAGCTTGCCTAAGCAGTCGTTTTAGACCGCTGTGCTATCTCACTGGCCCCCCAAGGTGGGTCATGTTAAACAAAACTAGGCAATAAATTGAGGTATTGGACTTTTCACTATGGAAGTTTGAACTGAGAGTTGAGATTTTAACCTTTGTTTGAGTGCAGGAAAGATTATGCTAGTAAAGATTCAACTGGATTTCTACGAATTACAAAGAAAAGATAGAATGACAGTTTATGGTTAGATTACATGGAACAGAAAATTAAGGCGATAATATTGAGAGCTGTGTATATACTTAAGTAGAGAAACCTACTATATATCATGGGCAAATGACACTGATGGAAAAATGCAAACAAAAAGTTCAAAATGGAAATATTTACCATTGGTGAACACTGGCTCTGAAGAGAAAATCTGACTTTGGTCAGATAATTTTACCTTATAGAGTGTTGTTTCAGTGTGTTGTTTGACAACCTTAGGATCTTGTGGTAAAAAAACAAAATAAAACAAAACAAAACAAGAAAAAACCTGGTGAATAATTTAGAGAGGTTTCATTATCCTGGTAGCAGTGCTAATGGAAGATAGTATAAGCGGGAAAAAGTGTGTGGGTGTGAAGGATCCTTTTTCCAGGCTTGGTGAGGGATGGATATGTCCATGAATGGCTGTACTCCTGTGCAAACATTGAATCACTGAAGCTCTAGAACAATCTTGTTTGGTACAAAGGAGGGAAATTGAGGAAGTTTGTTTATTTCTGTAACATGAACAATTTATGATTAGACACTGTACAGTGAAGAATAAGAAACATTCAGAAAATGCTTCATGAGTCAATTAGAAATGATTGAACATATTTTTGAGTCATAATAAATCAACATGAGGTTTCACACCAAGAATCTCTACAAGATTTTGTGAAATCTCTTGCAGGGCACACTCCCAGAATATTAAGAATCTGTCCACATACTAAAGCGAATAAATTTTAGTCTTAATTCTATTTTTTTTGCTATCTTTGTGCTTAAAAAATTATCTCCCAAATTTTTAGAAACAGTTTTTTCAGAGTTTATATGCAAGAGCCATTGTACAGGGAAAATAATTTCTCTTAGAATAAGAAGCCATTTTTGCATAGCTTGTATCTGTTCAAATGATAAGTGATTATTTTAGGGATTTTTGATATTGCTTCTATAAAAGACAGCATAGAATATTTAAACAAATAAAATGATTAAAAATGTTTTCAGTTAATGCTGTTTCATCCTTATGGGATTTTTCCAGAGTGTTTCTTCAGAAGGCAGTACCAATCTCATATCAAAAATAAATTTTCTTAGGAAGCTCAAGGGGTTTTACTTATCCAGTCATTCCTTAGAATTTGTATTATTTAGCTCTAGCTTCAGAAGCAGCAATCTTAGGGCCGGCAGGTTGGTCGAGTGGTCTAAAACCGCCTGCCTAGAAAAGCTTAGGGAGCTGCAAGGACCGCAGTTCGATTCCTGGTACCACATGCTGCGCTAGCCCTACCCTCAGGGCAAGCTGAGCCAGTCCACAAAAAAAAAAAAAAAAAAAAAAAAAAAAAAAAAAAAAAAAAAAAAAAAAAAAAAAAAAAAAAAAAAAAAAAAAAAAAAAAAAAAAAAAAAAAAAAAAAAAAAAAAAAAAAAAAAAAAAAAAAAAAAAAAAAAAAAAAAAAAAAGAAATGCTAATCCTCTTCACTGAAAGTGGTAGAGTGGAAAGCACATCATGTTCAGGGTCTGAACCATTTACTGTTTGTTTGCATTTAGTGCCCCAGTAGCTCCTCTAAGGAAACATTCCTGAGCTATAAAATGGGTTAAAGAAGGCTTAAAGACCATTATTAAGGGTTTATCATGAGAGTTCATAGGTGCTGGGATAGGAATGAGGCATACTGTATATATGAAGAGACAGTGTTGAGCTTTGTGTCTCACGTACTCTCTAGATAGGGTTCACAATCATAACCTTGCACTTGCCAGGCAGGTACTTGTGCCACAGAGCTATCTCCCCAGGCAGAAAGAGGTTCTCTATTTAAATAAATAATTTTTAGCCCTTTTGGAAGCTTAGAAAATGAAAACTTTTTATCTGGTTTAAAATTTAAATAAATATCAAAGTGGTATGTGAGAAACTAATATGGTTTTGGAGATTTAAGATTGTCTTTCAAATGAGAAAGGACATTATAAACAACTACTTTATAGAAACCCATTTATTGAAGCTGGTCTTGGTGGTGCACACCTGTAATACCAGCACTGTGGGGGCTAAAGCAGGAGGAACATTGTGAATTTGAAGACAATGGGACTACAGTATGAGTTCAACTTCATCCTGAAAGATACAGAAAGACACTTGGGAGTTTTCCAGGATGTATTTGTTTAAAAGTGAGCACTAACTTTGTTTTTATTTGATTTTATTTATTGATTTTTTTTAGAATTTTTTATTTTATTTTTTTTCTTGTTTCAGAACTTTTGTTTATTTATTCTTTTTTTTTTAAAGAATTTTAAAATTTTATTTATTATTACTTTTTTCTTATTTCAGAACCCTTGTTTGTTTATTCACTCATTTTCATGGCCGGCTCAGCCTGCCCCGAGGGCAGGGCTGGTGCAGCATGTGGTGCCAGGGATCGAACCGTGGTCCCTGAAGCTGCCCAAGCTTCCCCAAGCAGGCGCTTTAGACCACTGAGCCATCCCTCCGGGCCCTGTTTATTTATTCTTTATGGCCCGCTCAGCCTGCCCTAAGGGCAGGGCTGGTGCAGCATGTGGTGCCAGGGATCAAACTGAGATCCCTGCAGCCGCCCAAGCTTTTCTAAACAGGTGCTTTAGACCACTGAGCCATCCTGCCAAGCCTCCTAACTTTGTTTTTGAAAGGGCAGATTTCTGACAGATCTTTGAGAGTCTTCACTTATCCAATGGGGAATCGCAAAAACAAACAAATAAACAAACAAAAGAAACCAATTTATCATTCACACATTAGTTGATAACTTGATACATATCTATATAATATGCTTAATAGCTTACTTTTCATCTGAATAGAATTGCTATATAATAGATTGTGGGTTAAATATATGTTATATGTATATGTCAACTATATATGTATATTCATGCTTATATGACTAACTTTTCCTCAAAAAAAATCATGTAGCACAAAGAACCATTATGTGTGAAGGAAATAAAAATATTTTTTACCTTGAACAAAATTACTGTCTTGGGCAGCTTAATATAAGCAGTTCTTCTTATTTATCAGAAGGCCAAACGTACTGTTCAGTAGTTACTAAATTAGGAAAACATCAGTAGACATGAGAATGTCTTGCAAATCTGACGATTTCCATATGTAGTCTCCTTGCCCCGAGGAGATTTTGTTTGCAAGGAAGATGCATACATTATAGGCGGGAATGGTCATTCACGCTGTCTCAGGACAACAGCTGAAGGAACTTGATTCTGCTTATGCAAGCAAGACATTGCACTTTTGTTCTGTTTTTGTTTGCTTTTCTTTTTGCTTCTCCTGTGATTATCCTAGAGAAATCGCTGCAGTGAAAGCAGTGGTGCTTGCAACACCCACAGCCATTTTCTTTCTCTCTTGGGAGAGGTGGTACTGTTGAATTGGAATTCATTTCTTTTTCTGGAATAAATTATTTAAAAATACTTTATAGATATAACTATGATTTTACACCACATTCTTGAAGATTAAAAGTTTTGTAAATTGTTTGGAAACAGGCTGTGTAAAAGTACAAGGGAGGATCAATATTTAATATAGAAAAATTTGACCAGAGTTATAAAAGTTAGGGCTGGCATTTTCATTTTATTATATTTTTATTACATTGTACTTTTTTAGATAGAAAAAAGTGCCCACAATATATTCCACATTTATGCAATTTCATATTCACATTTGATTTTATTTTTTATATTTTAAAGTAAATAAAAATAGTAAAACAAATATTAGGAATAATAAAGAATTACATAAAAGGCCAGCAAGAGGGTTCAGTGAATTAAGCACCTGCTTAGGCAAGCACATGAATTGGGGTTTGAGCCCTGTATTGCACGGTGCACTAGTCCCAACTTTGGTTGCGCTCAGCCTGCTGTGGAGTCTGGGGATGTTGGCTCACGCCTGTAATCCCAGTGCTGGAGAGGCTGAAAACAGGAGAATCCTTAGTCCAAGCTACTTCATGAGACCCTGCACCAAATACATGAAAAAGAAATACACCAAACAAAATGATAGTAATTCAGTCATTGTTAGTATATTGCATATTGACATCTTCAAATCAGTTGTTCAGAGAACCAGACACACGCATGCAAAAATCTAATGAAAGTAAAAATAAGAAAATTAAGTATTAACTATTCCTTTCAATAGACCCAGAACAATCAGTAGTACAGTTATCCCAGCTGTCCCCTCTACAGACATCCATATTTTTTCCTTACCATCTTTCTTTTTCTTCTTTCCCTCACCCTATTTTCCCTTCCCTTTGAGCACTTGTTCCCTTTCACAGCTTCTATTGTACCTTTCAATTTTATTACCATCACATTTTAAAAGGAGAGCCATCTAATATCTCTTAGATTTGCAGCAAACATTTGGAAAATAAATTATTCTTATAGTACATGCCTTTCAGAATGTCTTAAGATCTGACATATTTACTGACATTGAAATTATGCCCTTGTATAAAAAGCTCTCGGATGCTACAGAGGCACAAGCCCAGTTCTGGCTCTAAATATTGGTCACAAATGGTGGAATTAGTCCCAGTTCCGTCACATTCCTTCTGAGTGCTGAGCCTGTGGATGTTAATTCTTTATGAGCTTCCATCATCTCACATATAAAATGAATGTAATAATAATAGTCCTGTCATGAGACCAAACGTACAAGTTTTACACTGAGAATTGAAGCCAGGGCCCAAAAAATCCCGGGCAAGTTCTCTGCTATCAAGCTATATCTTGACTCATGTTATATTACTTTGAGATGGGGGCTCATTAGGTTAAGGCTTTAAGAGATTTAAATAAAAGTTGTGTGTAGGGGGGCAGTGGTATAGAGCAAGTCCCCAGTCATCAGTCATCGCCTATAAAAGGTCATCCTGTATCATGAGATTTCTAAGCTGAGTTACTGAGAATAAATTAAACTGCACAAAATATCTGTGAAATAATAAAATTTTTTTTAAATTTTCTTAATAGTGTTCCAGAACTTTCATATTTCTCCTAAGGAGAGGCTTTCCATGTATAAAAAAAATAAATCAATATTCACAATACTGATTTTTATGGTGACATTAATGTTCAGAATTGTTAATTTCCAATTCTTGCCCCTAATGTACATGCTAGACTTAGCAGGTAGCACTACCTCCTAGATTTGTTATGTTAATTATCGCTTGCAGTATTATTAACTGAAGAGCATATTTTAGATAATTTTTCCTAGTTTAGTAAACTAGCAGCAGCAGAAAAATCAGCATATTATTAGCTTATTAACTGGAGCTTATATATTTTTATGCCATGTTAACTCACTCAATTCTGAATGCTATTATGTGGTAAAATATTTTCTAAACATTAGGTAGCTTTTCCTCAGGCCCCTGTGATAACATATACTAAATTACTTTCCATAGCTTTATTATCAATTCTTATTTTATAGCATTAATAACTCTTAATATTGTTTTGTGAAAAAATATATGGCATGTACAAAAATCCATAATGAAGCAACATCAACAAAAAAA
Organism: Myocastor coypus; assembly: GCA_004027025.1. Lineage (NCBI taxonomy): Eukaryota > Metazoa > Chordata > Mammalia > Rodentia > Myocastoridae > Myocastor > Myocastor coypus. The sequence continues at coordinate 15,612 of PVJA010032008.1, forward strand.
GTAATATCTTTGGAGAAATTTTATGCTGAGAACCTTGAGAAGGCATATTATTAATTTCTTTACTCATAACCTACTACAGAAATTATTTTTTTAAGTTAGAGTTTTGATCATATACATTTTTAGAATATTTTTATATGACAATTTTGTTAATTTTATGTAATGTATGAGTTTGTGTATTTGTATGTATACTAAATTTCTATGCTAAAATTCAGTATAGAAACTAAAATTTACCTTGATTCCTGAGATCATAAGTTATCAAAATGTAGAACGCTGTGTGTTTTAATTTTCCTATGCTAGAAGGTATTTCTTCTTAACTTTCTTGTTAAATAGCTAATTTTTTTAGTTAACTAGTTAATATCTCACAGGACTATGATATCACAAAATCTTAGAGTAAGATCCTTAGAGGTTTATTTAGTTTCAATCACAAATTTTATGCTTGATGAAATGAAGTCTGAGAGGAGTCACTAAGGATAAGTAGGTTATTAGAGCCACCACAGTGGAGTAGAATGGGAATCCTCAGACAGCTCTCTAAGTAAGGCATGAAGGGCCAGCCTGGCTGGGTCTCACCATATTCTGGGACAGCAACACGCCGAGTCAACGCATAGGCTTTACTCCAATGCTGTGCTAAAACACTAACCCCCATTTCTTACTACCTTTATGAACTGAACAAATATTTTCAGCCCTTCTTTTCCCATGTGATCTGTTCTACATAAGTGCAACACTAAATAATGTTGATATCTGCTCTGAGAAGTAGGACAGTTAATGAACGTACAGAATTTGCAACAGTGTCTGGCACTATCTGAGCCTTATGCTAGCCTGCATTATTATAACATTTCAGATAGTTTTCTTTTTCAGTAGAATTTATGTTGTTGGAAATGTTTGGAAATATTAAAAATGGATCAATAATTATATCTATATTTCATCTATATAAGAAATTCAACAATTCCTTTGTGTTGGCTATCAAGACAACTTCTTAGTTCTAAAAATACCACTTGGTTTCTAGCTCTACAATCAGAGCTAACAGACCATATCTTTCTGAAAATAATGTTTAAAAAGACAACATGAAAAATATATTTTTCAGTTTTTATGTTTATTGTAGTACTGTCAATTATACTTTGGTTCATTATGGGAAATAAATGGTTTACTATGTGGCACCAAAATGACTGTCTGTTTTCTGCTTATAGCAAGTTGAATTTAAAAAGGGTTTGATAAGGTATGGTGGGTAAGCTTGAATGTGTCAGCTTGGTTGTCTTGGGAACCTCTGAGCAAATTATTGAATCTTTCTCCTGAATGTGTCTGTTGTGTCATAGAAGAGTTACCTTGGATAATATACCTGCTGCACTGTCCCTTTCACCCTGATGCTGTTCCCTGACTGTGCTTCTCACCTGTCATGAACTATATCTGCTTGCTCTGCTATGATTTTCTGCCATGATTTCCTTGGTTGGAGCTACAGTGCCATGGACTAGATCCACTGAAATCATGAGCCAATTTACACTACCCTCCTTAATTTGTGAGTTTATTGTTTTGTTCAAAGATTGAGATTGTGAAAAACTAATACCCAGGGCAAATGACAACTGTGTAAAACAAAAATTAAAATAAACACAGCCATTATAATAAAAATAAAATACACTACAATTAAACTAAAAAAAACCCTAACAGCGAAAGATTCTGTCTTATCCTTTAATTCATTAAAGTGTAAAAAAATTACACATATAATTCATTGTCATAGTTGGGTGTGGTGGCACATGCCTGTAATCCCAGCACTCAGGAGGCTGAGGCAGGAGGATTGGTGCGAGTTCGAGCCCAGCCTGGGCTACAAAAGTGAGTTCAAGGCGAGCCTCAACTGCATAGCAAGACCCTGTCTCAAAAAGACAAAATAATAATAATAATAATAATTCATTGTCATGTGAAGAGTCATATAGAAATAAAACCTTAATTAATGTTTTTTGCATGATGCAGAAAAAAATAAGTCAAAATTAATTTTAAGATGGGGGAATCACCACTTGGGACTCCTCTTCTGTCCCTCTTGGACAGGAGCTTTCTTTACCCCCAATAAGTCTTCTCTGCTCATTAAAAAAAAAATTAAGATGAACTTGGGATTAATACTACTTCATGAGAGAATAAATGAAATCTTTCCCAAATGTGATAACTTTAGCCTAATTCTTTAATGATTCACAATGAGACCAAGGAATAGAAGTCCAATAACATAGCATACCTGCTAAACTCAAAAGAAAGCAAGAGAACATGTGAATGAAATGGCAAACAAAATTAGAAGTGATATAAAATAGAAGATAAATTCAGTGATTATGATGAAATAAATAAAAATATGCATGATGATATAGTAAATAAACTTTCAGGATATTGTCAAATATTTTCATTAAAATTTCATGAAAGACTAATGCCTATGAATTTTCATAATTGTAAATAGATAGTCTTTGAAAAAGGACACTTTACCATATAAAAGTTTATATCCTCTCAAGGATATAAATATGATATTGTGCTCAATGTTTTCTTCCTCCTAAATATTTTATATTATTCTTATCATTGATAAGTAATAGGATGTGATATTCAAAAGGCCAAAGTATTGTCAGTTTCTAATACTTATTTTAAAAAAGGAATGCTTTGTTCTATCTATAATTTATTTCTTTGATACTTAGCCTTTTGGGTACTTTGCATGTGTTCACTGTTGAAAAGATTACATAAGTGTGAAGACACAACTTAAAATCTCTGCTCAAGGAATTTAGCTCAGTGGCACAGTAGTGTAAGGACCTGAGTTCAATTTGCTGTACCCATCCCCTTAAAATAGACATATAATTAAATAAATAACATCTCCACAGAAGCTTAAACTTAGTATCTGAGCATTCTTGCTAGTAACACTTGTTAAAGTTGTTATATAAAATGACAGAACATTTTCCTCAGCTTTAATCTCACCAGATAAATTATCCTCAAAGAGTCATTTATTTTGTTTCATTAATCTCCATTAAAAATCTCAAAAGCTATGAGAGAAAAGCATATCTTGGAATAGTGCATATGCCTACTAAGTAGATTTGATTAACCATTTTCGAAATGTTTGTCTTCTCTGGTATGAGACTGGTTTGAGGATGTTACCTAATTCACCCCCTGGCATCAGAAAATCGAAACCAGGTACTGCTGAGATCCAGTGGAGAGCGGACTGGAACTGGGAAGAGCAGAAAGAACTAGTGGTGAAAGTGGAGCAACATCTCCCTAACCTGAGCTATGGGCATGGATTCACCTGAAACTGGGGAAATCAGCCTCTAAAAGAGCAAGGGATACACAGGAGAATATTTCAGTGGTCCTCGACAAAGGATATCCAGGGAAGGCGAGGAGCAGTTCAGAAAAGGAATATGAATAGCTTGAACTTTGAGTAATAAGTATATTTATTAAAAAGCTAAAAATGTCACTATTCTATCCTAAACCAACTTAAAAGTACCCTAAATATACATAGTTATCCTAACATTTTGCTAAGTAATTGCATTCTGTTTCTTTTTCTAAAGCTGGGAGGTTAGGCATCTTTATGAATTCGCTGTAAAGGTCAGCCTTTTCATATAAAATGAAGTCTTGTGAACTGCAACACAGAAGCACAAGTCTATTTTGATTTCTCTGCTTTCCCTACCATCTACACTATTATGCAAGGACAAGGAAATAATATGTTTATTTCTTCTCTACAGATTTTTAAATTTGCACTTTTTAATGTTGTCCACGGTGAAGGATAACAATCGTGAAACAAATGCACATCATACCATATCGTTCCTAAGGCACTCTTAAAATGCCCAGCGACTGTCTAGCTCACAGATCTGCATGAGCGCAACATTGCAGGCTATTGGTATGTGTGCCTTTGTACCCTTGAAGGACTCCTTGCTATATTCAAGAATAACCAAGCTGAGATGGTCTCCTAGGATATTGCAAAGATATAGGAGAAAGCATAGAAACACAGACTTCAGGAAGACAGACTCAGAGGTGAATAATTAAAACTGATCACCATTTGAAGGCATTATTTAGATAACACCAATTCATAATGATAAGGTCTGAAAAAAGGAAGGCACTCTAGGCAGTGTTCGGGCTGCTCACATTCATACATCGATAATAAGGCAGAGAAAAAGAAGCCAAGCAGGAAGCTAAGTATCTCAGAGAATAGTTAAAAAAAGAAAAAGATGAGCTAATCAAACTGTTTCATTTTGTTTTTTCTCCCAGATAATTCAAACTATACTGAGACATCACTGATCTTGTTATTTTGGTATAAACAATGTATAATATTCAATCTTAATTCCTGCGCAGGCCTCCAGACAGAGGGTGACTTAGATTTAAGAAGCTTCACTGGGTCAAACTGAAGACTTGGCAGCTGCCATTAAGAAATTTTCCCTACAGGGCATTGCCAGATCTATTCTGAGCCCCAGGCACTGCTCTGAGAGCTGCCAGGAAAGCCTAGTGCATGGCGGTTCTCTGGTGCAGAGAAACAGGAGCTGGGTGAGAAAGCCTAATTGTTTTGAATTGCTGTGTTTGACTGGTGTCTGGGCCAAAGTTTCCATACATAAAAAGAAACAGGCAACAATCTTCAGTGAAAACATACTTTGCATTGGTTGTTTGACAAGCAGCAGGATTTGAATAAACAACACTTGAACGTTGTGCTTTGTCTTTTGTTTTCTAATTATGTTGACTAAGGGGGAGCTGCATAATTTGTTTCTGTGTATATTTGAGACTAAAGATTTCTTCTCAGTTACATTCAGCCACCAGGTATTTCTAAGTTGAGAGATCTTGCTCTATCTTTACCAATGAAAATTTATTATTTCTTTATGAAACAAATTATTTTTTATTTTTTCCCATGAGCATCTTAGATGGGATTTTGGATATTGTGTGGAGATTTCTTTTCTGGGTATTTGTACTTTATGGGTTATGTTGCTTCATATTTTAATTGAATTATTTGGCAATAGATTTTTCTGATTGTACAAGTTTATTATCTTTAGGAATGAAAGTGCATTAAAAGTTTGAAATAGGCTTGCTTGTTAAAAATGTTCCAAAACATAGTATTTGAGATATTTTCTAATTTTTTTTTATTTTTTATTTTTTATTTTTTTTTTATTATTATTTTTTTTTTTGTCTTTTTGAGGCAGGGTCTCGTTCAGGCTGGCCTTGAGCTCACTTTTGTAGCCCAGGCTGGTCTCGAACTCGCACCAATCCTCCTGCCTCAGCCTCCCAAGTGCTGGGATTACAGGCGTGTGCCACCACGCCCGGCTTAAATTTTTTTTAAATTAAAAAAAATTTTCTTGTTTCAGAACTTTTGTTTGTTTATTTATTTATTTTTATGGCAGGCTCAGCCTGCCCTGAGGGCAGGGCTGGTGCAGCATGTGGTGCCAGGGATTGAACCATGGTCCCTGCAGCCGCCTAAGCTTTCCTAAGCAGGTGCTTTAGACCACTGAGCCATCCTGCTGGATCCCTGAGATATTTTCTCTAAGGAAACCTTTCAAAATATTCAACACAGCTAATGTTTTTGAAATACATTAAATCACTTAAAATGACCTAAAATGCCCATAATTTTAAGTATATAATGTTATCAGTGAATCCAAACAAAATCATTTTCTTCACTAACCAGTTTTATGGCATATGGTTTGACACTGGAGCATTGATATATTAATAATTATATTTGCATGAGAATGCTATAGATGATGCATGAAGTTAGACTGATGTCGTGTATTTTTTTCTGAAAAAAATAGATTTAATGATTAGAAGATGACGTTGAAATCTAATTAGTGTAAAAGCTTGTGTTGGCCATGCTGTGTGCTGCGCAGCTTTTATCAGATACTATGGAAGTAACTTATTGCAGTATGATCACACATTTAAAGGACTATTTGAGATTAGTTTCTATCAGTGCTGACTGTTAGAGCTCTAGAGCTTGTAAGCCTGTGAAGCTTGCTTGCATGGCTGTCTCGTTGAAGATTATTAATCACCAGGTGCCACTGCACAGTGGCAGGGCTCCAAGGCTGCACTCTGAGGACTGCTCTGTTCATTCCTCTGCTCCAGAGTGAAAAAGTGTAGAAGCTTTTTTGGCTTCTCTGCAAAAGAATGTAACAGTCTCTAATGTGTGTATACTGTCACTGTGTTTGGGGTCAGAGTGAGAGGACTTTCAAGAGAGGGAGGCAGGGAGAGAGGGAGAGAGAGAAGCAGGGAGGGAAGGAGGAAGAGAGAGGGAGAGGGAGAGGGAGGGAGGAAGGGAGGGAGGGAGGGAGGGAGAGAGAGAGAGAGAGAGAGAGAGAGAGAGAGAGAGAGAGAGAGAGAGAGAGGGAGAGACCTTCCAAATCCTTAAGTATTTCATCTGGATTAGCTACAGAATGATACTTTTTGTTAGGAGACACTGAAATAGAAAAGGTAAAAAAAAAAATCCTCAAACAAATTTTGCCATTGTTTTGAATTTCAAAATCTTTGTTCTTCCTCTATGCATCCAATATGCAGTGATGTATTTCACAGTGTCACACCTTGTGCAATATGTTTGAAAAAAATGCAATACTTAGGAGGCAGTCTGATGAAGTGAAAGAACCTTACACTGCAAGCTACAAAACTCTTAAAAAGAAAATCAGAGAAGATATCAGAAAATGAAAAGATATTCCTCATTGGATAAGAAGAACCAATATAGGGAAAATTTTCGTACTTCCAGAATTGTTAGAGTTAATTGAAAGACAATCACAATACCAATAGCATATCTCACAGAATTCCAGAAAACAATCCTAAAATTCATTTCAAATTAGAAAAGACCTAGAACAGCAAAGCAATGCTGGGGAACAAATGTAAAGCAGAGGCTACCACAGTCCTTTACTTCAAATTAAAATGCAAAGCTATTTTTATAAAAACAGTGTTGGAAAAATAAAAACAAATAAAAGAAACCCAAACAAACCTGAACCAAGGATCAGTGGAACAGATAGAAAATTTGAGGGCCAGCCAGATAGCTCAGCAGACTACCCCCACCCTGGGGCACTCTGAGATGTTGATTGAGACTGGGCGTGGTGGTGCATACCTGTAATCTCAGCACTGGGGAGGCTGAAAACTAGGAGTCCAATCTATGCAGTGAGACCCTGTACTAAAATACATTTAAAAAATGCAAGAACAACTCAGCAAACACGTTCACTAGAAGAAAGATAGCCTCTTCGTTGGAGCTGGAAAAGCTGTCTTTCCATGTGCCAAAGAATAAAAATAGACCCCTATTTATTGAATAGATGAAAGATCTAAATATTAAAACTGAAACACAATCTGCTGGGAGTGAGACTAGGTAACTCTATAACCATTTAACACTTTTTAGTCAGAGTAGCACATGAATGATGGGAAGATGTGATGAGCAGTCATTAAAATAGATAATGTAAGGTTATGGGTTGTTAGCTTAAAAAGGAATGACATCTATTTTTAGAGTAAAACACAGTATAGGGTGTATTTCTTTCTTCAGTGAACAAATTGTAGAAGTTGAGGATATTTACACGATTACAAGGTTCCAGGCAACTTTGCCTGAGAACTTTCTGTGGAATTATGGATATGAAAGAATGGGAGTTTCTCGCCTGGATGAGACTAATTATATTGGAGTTCTTATTTTGTGAATTGCTGAATTTCTTTTTTTCATTTCTGGAAATTCCATTAAAATCTCTCTCAAATTTTTCTCTGTCTCTGTCTCTGTCTCTGTGTCTCTGTCTCTGTCTCTGTCTCTGTCTCTCTCTCTCTCTCTCTCTCTCTCTCTCTGTCTCTCTCTCTCTCTCTCTCTGTCTGCTTCTAGAGCTCCATACTTCTCTTTCTTTCTTTTTTTAAAATTTTATTTATTTACTTTTTTCTTGTTTCAGAACCTTTATTTGTTTATTCACTCATTTTTATGGCCGGCTCAGCCCGCCCCGAGGGCAGGGCTGGAGCAGCATGTGGTGCCTGGGATCAAACCACGGTCCCTGAAGCAGCCCAAGCTTTCCCAAGCAGGCGCTTTAGACCACTGAGCCATCCCGCTGGGCCCCATACTTCTCTTTCAAGGTTTCCATATTTTACTCTAATGGCATGCCATTTTATGATAAACAAATTAATTGAGTTGTATGTAATCTGTCACCCATTTATGATTTCACACTTTCTGTTTTTCATTTATACCAGTTCTATTGTAATTCATATACATATATATATATATATATATATATATACATATTCTCATTTATATGTACTCATATATACTTCACTCATGTCAAGTTGTTTCTTAATAGGTATATTTTCTAGTTTTTATCTTTTGAAAATTTTAAATTATTCCTGCTGCCCTTTTTCATTTGATTTCCACTCATAATGTTTTATTTCTATATATACAAGCTGATTTTTTATATTACATGATTGTTTTTCATAAACATTTTAAAGATTTCATTTTGTCAAAGATCTAAAACCTATAATAAATACTGATGATGCAGATTAAATTCTTATCTCAATATACTTCGAGAAGTTAGTGAGTAAGACCGCCACACCTTTCTTTAGCCCTGTTTATTTGAGCTTATGGTGTTAAATTTTCAAAACAGGTATTCTTTTCCTGTATGCTGAGAGCCAGTTGAAGAGGGTGACTAGTAGAATATTTGTAGCTTATCAGTACTTGGAAGATGCAGGCTATTTTGTCCCAGTATTCAGGGTTTACAAAAGCCAGTACTGAGACTCACTGCCTCAACAAATATGCTTTTTGGCTTATGTTTGTCAGTAAACCTTCCTGTTCATTTCTACCCTTAGTGCTAAGTACTTTATTCAGCTGAAATTCAATAATTTTAAAAAAATGTTCTTCACAATGTAATTTGTATACAATTAGCTGGACACTTGGAGTGCACATCTAGTTTGTTGCATAGTAAATTTCA